>WTSP01012219.1:49501-97067 GCA_025331215.1 Actenoides lindsayi
GTCTTGTTTTTCTGGTGTTTGTTTCGGTGGTGTGTTGGAGTGCGGGGGGGGGGGGGTGGGGGGGGGGGGGGGGGGGGGCGGGTATATGTTGCCTAATTTTTGTTAGTCATGAAGAAAAGCTGAAACCAATGATGATGTGACTGTACCAGGTGCCTGATATTACATCATGCGAGACATTATCTTGCAAAACAGTCAAATACTTATTTTGGCTGAAGGTGGTTGTTTTTTTCCAGAGCAGGACTGGATATTCTTACAGACACACACACATATTCTTTTCGATTCTGCTACACAGAGGGATATGAAATGAAAGAGACTAGTGCTTAATAAACAGACAAATGTGTTCTCCAGAACATGTAAATGTCAGTCTCTCACTTGTACCTTCATGGATCAAAAAAAAATGCAAGGAGTTCCTTAATTCTGTACATCTGATACATAGTCCTTAGTCTACAGAAACTGCTCATTCACATAATCAGATATCTGGCATAATGACAGGCACAAGCGTGGCTCAAGGAATAAACAGGTAATATCGTGTCAAAAACCCTCCAGCCCTTACAAAAAAAAGCCTGACTTGAAGCTCTCAAGCACACTAAGCCATTTGGCCAAAGATGAGAAGCGCTGCCTTTCAGGGCATATGATATATGGACTTGTCCCACAGTTCAAATTTTATTCATTACGCAGATGCTGAGTTAAATCATTATAAATAAACAATCCCATTTCCATACCTGGGCATTCTTGTGCCAAATGAAAAATGGTTTTCCTTGTCTCAGGTGAAATCCCCTCCAAAGCAACATGCCCAGATAACGGTGCTTACTTGGATAATTTTACTGCATAATTATGCTATGCTACGTTCACAGCTTAGCTATGACAAAGTGAGATCCAAGATCATTCTGTTGCCATTGGATTATGATGTTGGGCAGGCTCTTGCAAAAGACACTTTATCCACCCAGGGCACTGTATCTTGATTATCTCATCCATGTCTCTGACGGTGTGATGGATCATCTCTGTCTTTCCTTTTTGGCTACTCAGGGAAACTAGACAAACAGAAACTTAATTTTTGTCTGAAACTCAGGCTAAGTGTCTGATCCCTTTTTAAACTGGCTGCTGGGGCTAGGAAAATCAGTCCTTCTCTGAAAAAAAGGTTAAAAAGGATCACCACAAATTAGATCCAAGGTGACAAGGACCTTTTGTTTGCAAATAAAAGCTCTTGGCCCTTTCTTTTTTGAGACCTCCAATGTGTTTGTATGTTTGTGTTGCACATTTTGATTGAATTCTAAGCCAATGCTTCTGCTTGTAAGGCTGTAGAGAAGCTGAGACACTTTTCTTGTTCTTTTGTTCTCCTTCACAACAAATAACCAATCGCGTGACTAAATTATGCCTAAGCCCACACATTTTTGTAAGCCAATAGCTTTTTACACCAAACTCTCACAGTACGTACACTGCTTTTAAAGCATTACTTTTATGTACTCTCTTGAAATTAAATGTCTCTCTGGTTCTAAATCACTAATTAAACTCTTAGCACTATTCAACACCTTTCCCGAAGGCAACTTTCAAAGGACTACGCAGAGGCGGTATAAAGTTTCACTGTGAAATTTGGGACCCTGGAGCCATGACAGACACTGTTCCATAGTAATTTTGACCCTAAGTGGCAATTCAGGACAGATAACAATAAATCCTTCCTGTATCTTTCTTTACATACTTTCTCCCCTTTTCTTAATTTTCAGGTTTATAATGACCTGCACCATACATAAAATTGGTCTATTCCGCTTTCTCAGTAACAAATGTTACTGGATTTGTACTGTACCATTATTAGAAGGGACCTATTGATTTCAGGACTTTCCATACACTGTGTAAAAGGAGAAAGTAGCCCAAACCGTGTGACGCTGATTCCTAAACAAGGCAAAAACGAACAAAATGCACGCAGCAAAAAGTACTGTTATGAAAATTTCAGAGTTACAGCAAGTTAGTGATCAAAGGTTTCTAAGCTGCTATTGCAGGAAAGCTCTGCTCTGTCGGTGAAGAACATTACAGCTCTTCCAGTGTTCTCAACCACAGCACAGGTCAAAGAAGTAGCATAACAAATCAATTCATGTCCTACCTGCCTCCTTCACTAATTAGAGACTCAGCCTCTCTCCCTCTCCGCTCTTGATATTTGAAACTGCTCAGAAGGTGAAGATTAAAGTAGCATCTTTCAAACTTTTCCAGAGGGTTTCCTTTTTAAGCCTCACCTTCCCTGACAAGTACGGATTCAGCTGAGGTGAAAGAGCATTAGGAAATTTTTCCATCGCTGCTGCTCTTATTTATTTTTATTCACCCCTACAAACACAATCTGTATAAACACTTCTACAAAGAGATTTCCTTGTTATCTTTCCTCCAATTCCAGTTCTAAAAATATTCAGATAATGCAGAATATCAAACCTAATTATTCATGTTCCTCCATGTTCCAGCAAATATGGCCACAGCACACAAAAAAACCCCATCCCATCAGTAGCTCTTGTTCTGTAATCATCTTTCACATATAAACTAGCATTGCCTTTCCTCTTTTTCCATAAGAGAAATTCTTCAATACCTGTGTCTGAACTCACACTCGACCTTTTAGATCCACAGTTTCTGCTCTCCCTCATGCTTGCTCCACTCTGAACTGCCAGGATTACTGTTTCCTGGCATTGTTATTTGGCTTCCTACCTTCAAGTCTCAGAAAACCAGGATGAATTTACCTTTACCATAAGGCACTGTGTTGGAGGCTGCACATCTGGAGGAGAGCAGCTACACGGTGCACAGCCTTCTCCACCTACACAAGCAGGGGCTGGACCCAGCCCTGGTAGAAGCTACCTGTTTCAGGGCTGTGGACAGACCTGCAGCTTCTTTCCCCATGCTCCCTTACCCATGATATAAGACAGCAGACCAAGCAGAATCTAAGACTGTGAAATCTGGACAGGTATCAAAACTAAATAAGAACTTCAAATCTCACTCATCATTTGAAAAAAATACATACAACCACTTCTATCCAACTTATTCTAGGAATACCAGGACTACAGACTAGCAAAACCTTTAAACACTTCTTTCCTTTTACTCTCCCTTTGTTTCAGGCATGGGATCATCCACCAGCACTATCCAAGCAGTGAAGGTTCTCAGCACCATCAGCAAATTTTAGACCCAGGGTGCCCTCAGAATCATCAATTTCTCTGCTGCCTGTACAGATGGAGATGAAGAAGAAAGATAGCAAGCAGTAGTGGCCAGGTCTGGAAATTAAATATTAAAAAATAACATTGTCTACTTTGAGATCTACCCACAGAATTGCACTTCTCTATCTTCACTTATATTCTTGTGTCTATTTTATTGATTGGAACCATGGACACTTGAGAAAAAAATCCAAAGTTACACAAATAGATGTGCTGGTTCCAAGCAGACTTTGCTACAAAGAGCCTTTGTATATCTTGCACACAACGCAGACAAATCAACAATTTGCAAAAGTATAGAAAGGTAATATCAGGGTTCTTGGTTAATTGATATTTAAGCAAAAAAAAATTGGGAGAAAAACAAAAGCACCGATCCTCACCCCAGAATAAATGGCTTCATAATATTACAGCAACATTTGAGGGAGCAAAATACCTAAAAAGAGACTGCCACGACAACACGGTTCCTAAACATGTTCCACAATAAAAGAAGGCATACGAAAACAAGATGTATTTGCTAAACTTTCAAGTTGCCACACATGTGAGATGTCATCAGATGGACCAGACTACTCCTCATCTCTTTCCAGGCTGGGATGTGAAAGGATGGGCACGCCCGTTTCCCCTGAACACAACCCTCAGGCCAAGAGACTCAGCAGTCGGTCCCAGCTGATTTCATAAGCTCCATGGAAAGGTTACTTGTATTTTCTTAAAATCAAAACCTAGTCTTTTTTTTTTTTTTTTTTTTTAGATAGATGTTGGCAACGTTAGAGCACAGGGATCTAATCCAGTCTCATTATCAAATCTGCAGGTTTTTGTTTCCATTACACAACTTTTCTGTAATAGAAGAGTTTGTTCTTTGTTGCTCCAGCTCCTTGGACGTGCACAGAGTTTGCATATGTGCACACAATCAAATGCAGCACAGGACTGTGTATCGCACATGAGTGAAAGCTCCTCTGCACGTGGAAAGTGCTCTGGAGGGATGCAGAGAATGCCAGCCTCTGAGTAAATAACCCTGAGATGAGAAAGTGTGATAAAGTAGGAATAAAGTGATAAAGTAGGAATCCTGGTTTTGGAAGGGTTAATCCAGAGCTTCACAATTCTTTGAGCCCAGCGCTTCTGAACCATTCCCTCGGAGGCTCTGTGCACTTGCAGCATTCACTGAAGCCAATGGGAGTCAGGGCTTCTTCCAGGAGTGAGCCATACAAACATAAACTAAGTTAAAATATATTGTTTACATACTGCAAACCTAATAATTCACAGAATCCCTGGCATCGAACCGCAGGATTTTCCTTCAGACGCAGCCACTTCTCCAGAGCTAGTTTTTCACGTCTTGGTAGCAGCTGACCCTAGAAGCATTTTCAGACATAAGTCAGTGTTTTCTTAACCTGCCAGTGCCCTACTGTAAGCACGTTCATCATGCAGCTGCGCTCTTACTCAAAGCCCCTCGGGAAGGTACCGCAATTACCGAGGAGTCCGACCGGGGGGATTTCTCGCGGCGTCGGTGCCGCTCACGCCGCACCTGCCGACCTGCCCGGGGACCTCCCTTCCCGGCCTCGAAACGTACCCCGTGCATCCCAGCTGGGAGCAGAGCTCCCTATTCTACTGCGAGTTCCGTTTTCTCGCGTTTCGCACAAAGCCAAGCAGATACATGCAGGGATATAAAGAGGAAGCAGAGCCCAGCAGTGTTAAGATTGTTTCTGACAAGTCTCAAAATGAGCCACTTTATTTTCCTTTTTTCTCAGTTCAGGTGATTTTTTTTCCTTTTTTTTTTTCCTTTTTTTTTTTTTTTTAATATGGGTTTCTTCATTCCTTCCTAATTTCAAACTATCACAGAAGTTAAAAATGGAAAAAGTACTTTAGATTGAGTTAATCCCCCTAAAATTTATCCCAGCCTCAAATATCTTAAGAGATACCAATTACAGTATTAGCCGATTATTAGTTTTATTTTAACCAGACCCTTACTCATGGCAAGCTTTCACATAATGGTCCAAATTTATTTCCAATGTATCAGCTCCTAGCTGGAAGAATAGCTTTGAGAAACCAGTGGAGAGTTCATCCATTAAACCAGAGCTATGGAACAGTTAGCAAGGGCTTCTATTACTCAATAATTTAGATGAATGATGTAATTCCATCAATATTCCAATAAAAAATGGGTATCTGGAGGGAAATTCTGACATGATTCTCAAAAGAGCAAGGCTGTTTAGTTATCTTCTTCTATGAACAACTTTTAGACAGAAAGGTGACCTTCAGTTCTAACTTTTCTTAAATCTTCCTTAGATGACACCTCTAATAGCACAAAATGTTTTAATAGAAAACAAGTAACTTGAGCAAGACTATTGTATAATTATGAAATATTCTGATTTTCCAAAAGCAGATGGAAAGAGCTTATGTTGAAAGACATTTTTCAGGAAATGTTAGAAACATCTTTTCTATGGATTGCATGTTGAAGGAAACAGAAAATGATATAATGAGAAAGGACAGAATCCAATTATTCTAATATTTTATGTCTGTCAGAAATCAATTCTAGGCATTCCAGTGAAAGGCAAAAAACCAATTCTGAACCATACAGAGACTCAATGGAAGAAGTGAAAAAATGGAGCAGGTGTTGGAAAATTGTATCTGCCCTTTTTTTCTGTTTGTTATCCAAAAATGCAAATTGCTTTTTACCAGAAACCTTCCAGCTACATTTTAGCTTGAGAAAATTTAGCGTCTATTCATGGTAGTGCTGAGAGAGAAAGACATAAATGTCAGCACACAGCAGCCTGGATTTTATAATCACATGTCTCTCAACATCCTTCTCCATAACGCACAGGGCGAGGTAATTATGGAACAATTTAAAGAAAAAAATCTTATCATTAAATAAAATTAGGATAGAAAAAAGAGAGAAGCAGGGAAACTTATGAATTGGGGCTGCCAAATATAATAGAATCAGAGAATATCAAGTTGGAAGGGACCTCAAGGTTCCAAATACTTATAAAGGGCCTCATGTTCTTAAGTAACTGCGATATTCAATCACCCAAAGGATAAAAAAAAAATCAACAATTTACCCTCACGTATAAGATTCTTGAAAATTAAAAATCATCTCTGCTTTGTTAATGGCATAAATAGTCAGAGCTACTGTCTAGGAGCCTAATGTGCAAGATTCCTATTTCCAGTCACCAGCAGAATCCTTTCCTTGTTAAAGACACTCCCACCCCAGTCCTCCAACTTAAAATAGCAGAATTTTCTCAGTTCCTAGGTCCAGCCAGTATTGTTAAAAGTGCATTTTTCTCTTTAAAGCTTGGTGTTACTATCTTGATAGGTCTATTTATTGAGAAGGGGAGCAAGTTAGCCACTTACACTAAGTGGAGTTTAACCTAAGGTATCATGCAGCATCCATCACAATCAGCACAAGAGCTCCACTGACATCAGTGGCCCAGGACCATGTTCCCGTGTCACGCATCCTTCTGGCAGATCGCCGTGCTCGGGAGCCACAGCCTCATCCCAAAGCACATCCTCACAGACCTGGACAGACTTTAACTAATCTCACAGCAACTCTTGATGGGCTGGGCAAGTAACATTACCTAGTCCCAAGCACTCATACCCTTCCACAAACACATTCCACTCCTGACCTCCAGTACCCGCATGACATTTCAGTCACGGGTGGGCTTCCAACACACTGCAAGGCAGAACCACATCACCCACTGAAATGTCTATTCTGGGCCTCATTTAAGAGTGGCACACTTTTTATTACTCGGGTGAGTAAGAGCCAAAGAAACTACCGAACTCACACTCTTCAGTACGTTTCCAAGGGTCTTTGTCCCACCCAATCACTGTCTATTATCTGCCCTTTGTTCCCTTTTGCTTTAGTGCATTTTAAACACCTATTGGAGGGCTCAGAAATATCCACACAAGCACCTGATGTAGCTTTGTATCCCAATAAACAAGTGAAAGGACACCAGGCCTACCTGAGGTGAAAGACTGGCATAAATCTCAGTGGACTACCAGCTTCCTCTCGTTTTTTTCTTTAAGTATGAAATAAGTGCTATTTCCACAGATGAAAGTTGTAGCATTCAATGCTTTGACATACCTCAATACGGCATCTGGAGATTGTTTCAAAGAGATAAAAAGTTTTCTGCCCCACAGATTACCCAGGTATCTCAAAAGAAGGACATTTTTCCTTCTGGGTGCTTTACTTCCAGAGCTGGACAGCCATAGTTATCCACAATATCTTGCATCCGTTTGGGAATTGCTCACACAAGATTCCCTTGATGACAGTTCCCATTAGCACACATTCATTTACACATACTTTTTTTTCTTGCATTTGTGAAATTCCTTTCTTCAAGTGGATATGAAAGATTATTCCTTTAATAGTCCCTTCCCCACAGGTAGATAAGTCTCGTTCAGGGAAGCCGTCGCTCACCATGACCGCCAGATCAAAGGGGCTCCAGCAGAGAGACTATCTTTGGATCTGTGAAGGGCCACTTGTCTTCTAAGCCCTGGCTGGCATTCACATCAAATGACAGTATAATTCCATCCCACCTGTTTTAATATTACAGTGTGGCTGGAAGAGTTGTATTTTCAGTAACGCTGCTTCAGGTCAGCTTACAAACGAATCAATTACTTCACAAAACAATGCAAAAATTATTTGATCAATAGGTCTTCCTTCTTCTTCCGGGCACTAAACCACAAAAAAAGCCCCTGGTTAGTCACCACAGCTCCGGTGAGATGATTAGCTGCACGTTCACCCAAAGTTTGCTCTAAGGCCAATCAGCACATCTCAAAACTGGACTGATTTCTGCCGTTCTGAAGATCAAGTGCTGGCATTTCACTGAAGGCAGCCCCTTCCTGGAAAGGCTAAGTTACAGGAGTTGTGGCAACTGAAGTATGGTCTTTCGCAGAACGGAAGATCTAGTTTGTAACTTTTGTGAGAAAGAATATCCCCATCAAGGTGTCACTTCAAACCTGTGCGACTCTCACTGGAAGTCATGCAAGTGGGAAGACAAAAAGCCATCCTGAAATCTTTGTGTGACTAATGTTCCTTGGAAAAGAACACCAGGTTTCTAATCGACTTTGTCATTTTAACAATTCTAGTGAATTTTTACTGTAAAATTGATTAAAAAAATGTATCATGTTAACTTTTTACTTTGAACCTGCTAGATTTACAAAATATAGCATAAATAATAAATGATAAACCAGATACCTTCCTGTTTGTCAGCTTCTCCCCTTTCAGGATGTGGTTCCATTCATTGCCCCCTGCAATAGGGAGATAATGAATGTCACAATCACTTAGCAGAATTGGAACTCAGTGAAAACAAAAGTGTTGCTCAGGAATATGCATTATGAAAAATAAAACTAAAGTTCTGATTTTTTTTCCCAGGTAAAAAAGCCATGCAGAAAGGAAAGCTGGTTGAGCTGGGATTGCTGATACAGAGAAAAAAATCCTGAAAAGGAAGCTCAGAAGGTGAAGTTGACACCAGTGACTAAAAGGCAGGTTTGCTCCCATGTGACAATCAGGTTAAAAAAAAAAATCATGGACGTGTCCAAAATGTCAATTTCTTAGCCCACATAGAAGTCAAAATGATTAGTAGGTCCCATGTTCTGAGAGAAGCAAAACATTCTGGCTTTAAGGTTTAGAAATTTTCCTTCCTGGCTTTGCAACCAATTTGCAAAATCAACAACCAATAAAATGAAAAATTTGAAAAATCCTCATTGTTGAATATAGAAGTGAATAAAAATCAGGTCTAGTTTAGCCCTCAAACTTTTCTATTTTTGCCACTGGCACATTTCCAAAGAGCAGAGGAATACACAGGACTTCAGTTCAGTTGTAACCTCTTGCACAACTTGAGATTCAAGTTGAGAACAAGTTGAGAATAACTTCGTTTGACTCAGACAGCCTTATGCAGTTACTCTTCCAGTTCTTTGGTTTGGAATTTTTGAGGAATTCAAATGAGCCAAGAGGTGGTTTTTAATCACAATGAAATTACTTTTCCCTCACCTTTTACATTAAGCCTATTACACTTACGTGACAATTTCATCCCAAAGGACTGCTCAGGTCTTCACAGCTTTTCTAACTATTGAATCTCCACCAGCTGTACAAAAACAACAAAAAAAAAAGCAATATTTACTACTCCCTTTCTGTTCCAAATTATTCAAGAGCAGAGTCCACTTACGACATGCAAGATCCTGCCTTGGGAAAGAGCAGTCGGTAAGACTGACGCCAGATGGACAGCCCCAGCCACGGTTGTCACCTCTTGATTGCTAGACAGGTTCTCCCATTGACTTCAGACAGAAAAGACAACTCTTGGAACATCTTAAAAAGTCTTTAGCACACAGCAGAATTAGGACCAGCCGGACACTGTCACACTCATTATTGACTGTTGCCCTGATTCTGGAAAAAGTCTACCAAGCACTAGGTACCCTGAGTAGACAATTCAATTGCCCGGTTTGCCTGTAGTTTTCTTATTTTTCTTTCTGTAGTTGAGCCCGAGCTGGGAATTCAGCTGCAAGCATTTCAACATTGATGATTCACTGTTCGAAGGACCTCCAGGGAAGTCCTACAGTACCTCCAGACAAAGTTCTCGCCTCTGGCTTTTCTTGGCTTGCAGGTTTATTACCCACTAGAGAGCTTAGACTTATAATACATCCAACTACAAGTTAAATTCCAGGCTCATACATGTACTGATGGACCCTGGAGCTCCTAATTACAATTACATATTCATATCAGCTGAATGAGATGCTAAATTACAGTCTTGATCCCACACTGTGCCTCTGCGCAAAGCCACAGCTGATGTTGCTCCTCCACTGGAAGGATGGGAGGGGGTACAGGAAGATCCAGCTGTTGCTCATTCCACTCAAGCAAGAAGCCATTTGCTTTCTGATGTGAAAAACGATGAGAATAAAATAATGTGAGCAAAACAACGTTCCCCACCCTGTCTCTTACAAAAAAACAGCGAATGTCTTCTAACCTAAGGATGTAACAACAGACAAATGAATATAACACTGGGAAATATTGCTTAAAAGTAAGCTTTTTTGTTGTTGTTTTTCCAGTTAATGCACATTTTTACACTTTGTTTCCTCCTTGGAAGTTTGGCCAAAACAAATCTTCCTAACGTTAATTTCTCTCAGGAGTAATAGGGTCGATGCACACACTCATGCTCTGGATTCCAATAAAAAAAAGTAGTTACCATAGCAAGAAGTATTGTTGCAAAGACAACAGACACAATGGAAGATTAAAGAAAAAAAAAAACGCTCCAAAAATATTTCCAGTGCTCAAGAATAACATAGGAGATTTTCTCCTAATTACATGAAGGATGAGAGTGTGCTACTGCCTTGATAGTCCCACTGTGATGAACCAGGCTGGCTCCTTTCGGACTCATTTTTCAAAATGCAGATTTCTAAATTATTGGGTTTTTTCAGAGCTGCAACAATTATTTTTCACGTTATGTATATCACGCTGCTGCCCGAGGCAAGCCAAGGACTGGAGAGAGATAAATGGTGCAAAGCACTGTAGATAAATTGTGAAAAAAAAGCAGGTCATAGCTTATAGTCTGGCTTAATTTCAGAAAACAGAGGAATAGCTGGGGAAAAAAAAAGGGTGAGTTGGGGGGAGTGTGAATGGAAAGACAAGGCAGCAGAGTTTGTACAGACTCTGCGAGGGTGACGTCGCAGAAAGCAAGACCATAGAGGAGGACATTGCTTTAGTAGAACACGAGCTGAAAGGAGCCCAGAAAAGCCTTTGCAGGCAAGCGCAGATGTTTATGTAAAGGGCAGGTTCTCTGCACACCACGCTGGCAGAGACAGGAAGATTTACCCCCAGCCAGCCCGTGAGAGTCTAAAGAAGAGAAGGCCAGGCTGAAAAAGAAACCAACACACGGCCTTTGGCAATAGGAGAATGCTGTGTCTGTTCACAGTAGTGAAAGGAAAAGAGAACACCAAAGAAAGTTCAAATGTAGGGACTGGGGTTTGAGGGAGATGATGTAAAAAAGAGAAATGAAAAAGGAATGTGCAGAGTAAGGGCATGTGAGGGCAGGAGAGTAGGAAAGGAGTTTGCTGAAGAGGGCAGCAATGAGAAGGAAGCTGGAGTGTGGGATGTAGAAGAGGCACACGGTGAAGGCTGTAGGTGAAAGGCAAATGAACACAAGAAGTGAGCAGTGACACCCCACAAGCTATTAAAATAACATTGGCGTTCTTAATTAACCAGCGTAAGACCTTCGACTGCACCTTGTAAACATTATTTTAATAGTTTGTAGAGGGAAGAGGAGTATTTATTGACTCGACTAAATTATTTTAAATGCTTACAACACTGGAAATCAGATGTCATCAGGCAGAATTCCACCCCACCAGGTGGTCAGAGATACACAGCATACTTTGCTTGACTCTGCCACTAGAAAGAGATGGAGAAACAAATCATGCCTTTGAGTTTCAAATGCAGAGGTGTCATGGTTATAAAGCACTTTGGCCCCTCTTTTTCTATCCTCTCTCCAGAGCACCCTTTGCAATTTTTCTCTACTTTTTTTTTCCACTGTTTCTTGTCTTCCTGAGTCCTTTTTCTTACCTGTATCCTATTGCCCTGCCATCGTGTGTCTCACCCCCAGTCCTTCATCTGTTGCAATATGGTAAGGCAGACTCCTTCTCCACTGCCTTACCACTAGTCAAGAGGAGCACCGAGAGCTTCAGAGAGTTGGTCATTCCTGTTTTCTACTCTTCTGTCCAGACTTACTACAGCTACAGCTCAACCAAGAGGATGTAACTGCTTGCTAAGTCCTCTTCAGCCCCTGCTCAGTCTGGCTGCCAAGTGGACTGCACGTGTGCTCCTTCCATACTGGAGCTCTCTGGTGGCTTCTCCTAGGAACATAATTGGCAAATTCAAAAGACTCTCCTCTGAGCATGTTAACATTGTCATTTTCTAGATGTAAAAAGAAAAATAAATAAATGTATAACTGGCCAAATATCAAGTCCTCACTACAGACCATGGAAGCACTAATATTTCTGAAAAAGAGTTTCTTCTTTATACAGACATCCAGGTGTATAGACACACATACCTACACACAGCCCTGTAAACATGAGCAAAACAATAGTATTTCATCTCCTAATCCCAGCAAGAGAAATGGATGAGCATTTTAGAGCAAACTTTCAAAAATATATGCCCAAGGCAGACAGCATGGAAAATTCTGGCCCAAATGGTTTAAGTCTGGCAAAGTTATAAGCAACAGAAAAGAGGATCTTATAATAGAAAGTGCTGGGCAGCCTTGTAGCAGACATCACTATTTGTGCTGCCTGTAAGACTTAATTTTCTTTAATAGGAGCTGCATGGCAGGGCTGTAATACCCTGGGGCTTCCTGTCTTTAATTTCCTTTAAATATAATCTTGTTCTTAAGCCTTCCTTCCTAAATAACCTCTGTCTTTAATTATTTTTTAAGCAAATTACAACTTAACAAGCACACATTCTCTTAAGACAGAGCCTCTAATTATCAAAATGACAGTGCTTCTTAGGATCTGAATTTCACAGTAATTCAGTGACCAATTGGATAGGTCACTAAATAATTATACACCACCAATGCAAAAAAAAATTAATTAATTAAATAGGATGTTATAATACAACCTACACCTTGCATTACTCAGTCACCTGGATGATTCTTGAAGAGGAATATTCCTAAAGTGAGCAGCAGGGAGGTATATATGTTCAGCCCCAAGTGGTCACACAATTAATGAATATTTGAAGGCCATGTTACATTATTTTGGGATAAATTCTGAAGGTGTTTCTTCGTCCTTACACGGACTGTCACAAGTACCTGTAAGAGACATTAGGATGCAGCTCACCACTCTTGGATTCATTCGATAAAATTATTCTGCTAGAAGTAATTTTATATTAATTATCTTGCTGGGAATAAGTTTTAGACCCTTGGAAAGGACGGCCTCATTTAGTAGGACTGGCTTTGCAGCTTCTCTACACTCACAGTACTGATATGTTGCTCCATCCTCTGATGTGACATAAAAAAGCCACTGTTTATGAAGCCAGGGCCTCTTCAATCTAAGCCAAGTTTGCTGCAGAGTCCTTAGCTCCAAAATCTTCCAGGGCTCTACATTTTAAGCTAGAATATAGCATTTCGAATGCCTGTCCGTTGCTCTGGGGTTCTATTGTAGCACTAGTGCTCAGAAATTTCAGCATAATTCCTTTATGCTGCTTAAAGAAACATGCCTGGCTCTGACCCTAAATCACCATCATTCTTAATCCATGCATTTCAAACAATTATGGCATAAATCACAGAGTCATACCTGAGGGGATGAAACTCAAACAGTGAACCAAACAAAAGCGGGTACTATCTGAATTAAAGCCTCCAAACACACTCCTTAGGGACTAGCAGCCTTCAGCACTTACCAACTTCAGACCAATGTGACCAGTTGAACTAGAACTGAAAACTTCTGCATTCCTATACCAGATTTGCTTGAGTTAACCGTAACTCCTCTGCAATGTATTTTTAAAGCTATTCTTCATGTGATAATAGGAGCTTTTGCATGTGAAAAAAATAACATAGCTTCCCTTTAGTCACTCACAAAATTATACAGCAGTATCTTTTGAAAAACAATTGCCAGTCAGTTCAAGTCCTTCTTCAGAGTGAAAATGAGTTTTAAAATCTTAAATCTTTCCTTTAATAAATCAGCAAAATTATACTACAAAGTTTTTAATCCTCAGTGTGAATATGAATGAAAATTCCTGAAATACTTGAGTCACCTTATTCAAGGTAAAGACCTGACTCAAGGAAAATTGATCCATCTTGAAAGCAAACTAGAAAAAAAGGCCTGCACACATCTTCACGTGTGTTATGCTAGTCTAAGTAAAAAGATGACTAACATCACCCTAGATTCAACTTTCCACAGCAATTAGCTAAAGTATCTCAATTTATCTTTCCCTGACAGTTTATGATTTTAACGAAATTTGAGATGTTTGGGTTGTTGGTTTGGTTTGGGGTTTTTTTTTTTTTTCCTTTTAATGGACATTTTAGCACCATCTGCTGGTGTTAAAACTTGCTCTGGAAACTAAACACCAGCTACCTCCTTCATTTTAACTTCCTTAAGGCTTACTTCTGGCTCTTATTAGGAAAGGTTAATTGCTTGCTTTTCTACTGCAGATCCCAGGATTGGATAAGTAATTTATCTGAATGAATCATGCATCCAGATGGAGTATACCTTCTGGAGGCCATATATCAGTAGCAATACACTATTAAAGAAATACCTCATCTACAGCTACATCCAAGAGTAGATGTGATTGTTTTTTTACAGTGTAAAAATAACAAAAAAACCCACCCCGAACTCATTCCTTAAGGGGTAATAGAAACTGTTTACCCTGATTTATTCTGAGTTGATAGCAGTATTTAGACTGAAGAATTAGGCTGTGGGATCAGAGATTTAATGTCTGGTGCGTACAGACAAAAACTGACCTACTAAAATTACTTCTGAGTGTATCCAGTTATATAATTATATAAAGTATCCCATCAAATTCATCCAGTTGCTGTTTTTATTTCCTTAGGTTGCTTCTGGCCCAGCACCAGGTCTTTCCTGTTTCAGAACCTCCTGGGACACAGAGAGCCTGAAAACACTTTAGGAACTGGTCACACTAGGGCTCAGCTGCCTTTCCACAGCACCTGTCCTGAATACCCGAAACATCTCCCATCTTCACTGCAAGTTTGATCTCTGTTTTGGTTGAGCCAAGCTCACAGAATTCCTCTCTGCAAGTCTTGCCAAATGCCTGGGTTTGACTGACAACGTCACAGAGCACTAAGAAACCTGCCATGAATTTCATGGACTCCCCAGAGGGAAGGGTTAGTATCAATCTACGGGAGTTCAGGCAGATCGAGCAAGTAAATGTGCCAGGGGAATTTCAAGTTGTTTTGTGGTGACTGTTGTTAATATCAATGACTCCTATGACATGAAAAAACAGGAGAGGACCTGGGGATCATTTTTTCAGCCTTCTCTCTCAATACTCAGCATTAATCTTTATGGCCCATAGGTCAATCTCAGTTCCATATTGCTGATCTCCCACTCACCATCACCATAGCCCTGTCTGTACCCCTCTGTGTACGCCTTACTCTAAGGAATACTCTCCCTCCCTTGAGTCTCTTCTGCAGTCATTAGTCTCTCTTCTCAGTTGAGCCTTCTTTATGTTAGAAACTCCTCCAGGCAGAAAACCTATGGCTTAAACTTGAAATTCAGTTGTCTGAACCTTAATAGGATGTAAAGGAACAATCTCTCCAAAAAGTACATTCCAGATTGCTGTAAAAGCCAATGTAAAAGCAGCAGAGAGTGTGAAATGTCAGTTTATCAGCGTGGCGTGTCAAGATGTTACGACCTAGCAACAGGGCTGGGAAATGAGTTCCTTGTACTGCACCAAGGCTATGTGTGTCCCTTCTACTACGGGTGTAAGTAAGCTCCACTAGAACAATACCCTGCCACGGTCAACTTAGGTGGCAGTTGCCCCAAGGAAGCTAAATAGCCATGAGACAATTAATTGGCTTTTGCTTTCCTACCAGCCCTACAGATAAGGTTAAGCAAAGCCCAAATCCTGCTCGCCCATAAATTCTCTATCCTAGAGAGTGGTGACTGAAGACTTTTCAGATAGATGTTCTCGGGTAAGTTTTCAAAGTCGTGCTCAAAGGGGTCAAGTCAAAAAATAAATCCCGTTATTTGTTAGAAAGATTTGTGTGTACACCTCCCACATTCACTGCTTTGAAATGGACCCCTTAATGTCTGGAGGGGATACAAAGCCTGTGGCTCCTCTAAGGTTTCAGAAGGAGGAAGAAAGGCCATGACCTTTAATAGAGATTATTCTGCAGAAATAGGACTACTTGCCTTTGCACTATCTTTTACAAAATAAGCTTGACAAAAGGTGCCATGCAGTAATCTAAAACAATTTCTTAAGAGCTGTAAAGAATCAGGGAGGACCTTGAACACATGACATGCATTGATGGAAAAACTATGATCAAGAGGTTTAGGCCAGAGATGGTTTCACTCGCAGTACCGAGCCTCTCTGGATTGCAAAACATAGAGGTATATTTAGTATAATTAGCCCAATTGCATCTGCCAACTCTGGTGAATATCAGTTGAAACTCATTTCTGAATTGCTTCTTTCCACATGAATATCATTCATATCTAATTTCCATCAATATCAGTGAGATTCAGAAAGAGGTTCATCAAGAAGAGATGAGTCGGGCAGGGAGGGGTGAGAAAACTCTGCTATTTCAGCAAAACAGAAACCATGGAAGCAAATTAATTTGGGCAAATTTCCCATTAAAACAAAGCCAAAGCTTTTTGAAACTATCCAAGTGTCCTTTCCAAAGTATTATGAACAAATGAGCTCCTTTGAATTGCAATCTACTTCTGCTTTTCCAATTTAAGTGAACGTATATTCAAATGCAAGGTCGAAGTTGAAATGAAAACTTTCCAAATTTAATAAAATTAATTGCCCTGATCTCATAGATAGCATCAGTGACAGGAAGCCACCCCGGGCCCCAGCAACTCCTCGTGCACTGAGACTCTGACAGCAGGGACCTGCTGAGCCCCACCACACTTGATTCTAGGGACTGCAGGTAGGTGGGAAGTGAGAGTGCAATACCCTGCTAGAGATGTCATGTAAAGCTCTATGGAAAGTAGAGTGAGACTGGTAATAACTGCATTAAAATACTGCCAAGTGTGTTCAGAAAACTGGAGAGGCTTTCGGTAAGAGTAGGAAAGCATCTGAATTACATGCAGCTATTTTTTCAAAAGAAAAATGTGTTCTCATTACGTTTGCCTACTAACAGACACTTACGTTAGAAAATAAACATAATTTAGCACTACTTTTTAATATCTGAAGGTAGCTACTATATGTTCATTAAGAAAGCAGGAAACTGAAATACATATAGAATTCCCAATTATTCGTCTAGAGTTCTGATTCTGCATTTCTGGTATCTTGAGCCAGAGGATGGGACATTGCTAACAGCACAAGGTTCAAGAGATATAAAAAATATTCTAATTGTTTCATTGAACTACCTGACTAGTCAATTATGGAAAATATTTTGCCTTTCAGAAGTAGTACCATTTTAATTATGTGAGAAGATGAATAGATGAAACTAAAACAAAGACTTATTTTACACATTTCTAATTTCTTGTCTCATCATATAAGCAGAAGTAAGAAATTTCAGATTAATGAACAAATGTGCACTGAAAATCCCCAAACATCCCTCATCCCTGATTATCTCAGAGAAAGGAACAAGACTTACTATTTGGGTTGTCAGAGTTCTTGAAGCAGTTCCATGTCAGCCCATGTCCTTTCAGTGTTTGGTTTCAGGTGTGGTCGTCACTTTGTGAAAAAGAAGAGTCATATTTGCACATCTGATGGGTTCTCTCATGTTTTGAAAAAGAAGAAAGAATTTTTTTCCATGCATATAATGTTTTTATGAAAAGCTTCTGGCTTAATTGAATTTTTTTTTTTACCCCAAGAATGGCAAACTTGCAAGGCGTTAGGATTTTCACAGGCCACAAGAAAAGAACTTCAAATGGCAGCAAAGACTATTTCTGATAGGTGCTCCTCCACATGTGGCTCCTCCTGCCCCATCTTCTGGGGCTTTGTATGAACTTAGTCCCCTTATCCTTACATTAGGCTACACAATGTACTCGCAATAAATAACCAAAACAGTTTAGGTGTTGAGCCATATAGTTCTCGATCAGTCTTGGCAAGGATTGGTTTCACTGGGTGAACAGGGATAGTGTTGGATCAATTGCCCCATACAAATACGTTGTTTTGTGGATATTCACTTTCCACTGTTGATTATTAGACATAAGCATGTATTTACCCACCTTCACCTCTAATCTAACTTGGGCACTCATCTTCCACAGGTATGTTTGCTGCTACTGGAAGAACACAAATAATCTCCTGTTCAACTTTGATATGACAAACTATATGTTTCCTCTTGGAACTAATCCAGCTTCCACTGGAGGCAACCCAAAAAAAAGGACCTTTAATACATTATGAGAACCTTTAACGTGGAGCAAGTGTTGCCCTGGAACTTGTATCAGTTCACTTCCTAACCAGCACTGTTGTTCAGATAACTTGCATTCCTCCAACCGGACATAACGGAACTAAGAGTTCATAGAACCATTATAGAATCAAGGAATCATCAAGGTTGGAAAAAACCTCTAAGATCATCAACCCAATCAAGTTCATCAAGTCCACTAAGCTGATAGATAGATAGATAGATAGATAGATAGATAGATAGATAGATAGATAGATAGATAGATATTTTGACTGAGATAACACCCAGATGTTCCATTCACAGCTGGAGGTCCTTGTTCTTTACCTGGAAATCTGGGGTTTGGTCCACAGTAGTTATCATGGTTGCCATATTCAGAGGTTACTGAGCATGGATAGAAGATGTTACGTAAGAGCAATATATTGTCATTCTAGTTCAAAACTTACAGGTGAAGGGAGCTGCTCTATGTTAGCAGGTAATATTAGCATTTCACATCACTTTAAACTGTATACACTATGATAAAAATGAATAGCAGCAAACCCCTACTTCTAAATATGTTCCTTAATGTAAAAATGTTTCTGAAGTTGCATTTAAATCAAAATGTAGTTGCACAAGTTAAAACTGGATTTCAAACTCTGAGTTCAAAAAGAATCTATAGGTGGCACTTTTTCCATAAAATTCCCCCCAAATACCCTTTGACTGTTATCAGAAGAGGAAAAGCAAGGCAAAGCTCACTTATTAGGTAAACGCAGAAAACAGGGAAAAAAAGGAACTACAAGTACATTGCAGTGAAGCTTAAGGTGACAATGAATTGAGCAGCAGCAAAACATTACTTTTGTCATGGTTTTTATTAACACAATAGAACCAGGAAAAGAGGGTCCCCTCCCCCCGGTCATCATTCAGGTGGAAAAAAAATTAAATAATTAAAATCTTGAGCAGAAATCCCTTCAAACCATCATGAAAAGGTCTACGCACAGCCTTGGTATAGCGCAGTGAAATTAAAAAAGATGTCATGTAGCCATGTCAGCCACATCTGTGACCCATATGGTGTGTGTAACAAGAGCACATGTCTATACCTAAGGAGAACATTATATGCTGTATAAGGTTGGGGCAAATGTAAAAGCGAAGTAGAACACCTTCACATTACAAACACAGTTTGTTATTTGTGTCACATCAAAGAAAGAGTCTCTAGGAATTATTGCCCTCTGAAGTCATTTAATTATGATTAAGTGAACTAAGAACTAATGTAAATGGTATTTTATACCCCAGTGAATTAAAGTATGAGATCTAGTCAAGGTGAATAAGATTTACAGCCAAAATTCATGCAACCTTACAGTAATTTCATGACACTTTTACTACTAGCCTAGACATTTCAGTTCTTGAAGCAATTAAAAGTACACAAGCAAATTTTATTCTTTGGATGCTTATGAGAAACCACGGACAGAAAAGTGAATAGGTTGCTTCTCAAGTGATTTATGCACTTCTACTTTTATTAGAAAAGGGACAAAGATAATGCAGGGCAAATACAACCTCCCGAGTTTACTACAGAAAAAAGAGAGAAAAAGAAAAAGAAAAGTAAGCCTAGCAGGATGCCCTCAGATCTCTTTCATTTGGACTAAATCTTATCCAGATTAAAGTCTCAAGACTCATCTTTGGCTAATCCCAAATACCTGTCTGCTAAAGAACACATTTGTTGAGACCTCATGCAAAATATGAGGAAGTAAAGTCAGCTAACTCACTTTACAGACACTAAGGGTCTTCTCACAGATTTTTAAGTCTAATGAAAACTATTCCCAGGTATTCACCTTCAAATAGAATTAAAAGTATCCAAGAAGAAATGTATAACGTATCGATGAATAGTTATATTTCACAGCTTTTCCAGCTGGAAGTAAACTCATTTTCCAGTGACAACTGTTAATCCACTCTCTTCAAGAGCCTCTGTTTGAAAGGCTCCAGGTAAAGAGCAGAAACTTGGCTGACAGAAGAAAGTACCAGATGGCTGCTGGGATGGGAAAAAAACTGAAGAGAAGAAAACAGTGAAATGTGAGTTGTAGAAATAAGGATCAAATCACAATCAAAATGTAAGTAGAGAACCAGAGCCTTCAGAATTTAACAGCAGCCATGTTAGCAACATAGCATCTACCCAAGTGGTAAACTTGATGGCCTCAAGAGGCCTTTAAAATGCATTAACAAATTGCATAAATTATATGTGTAAAGAGCGCTCTTTGCACAGCCTTTTTGGGTGGATGTGGCCATACACATTTGGACAAACCTGTACCTAAGACGTGTAAACCTGAATCCTCAGGCAACGTGTCTCTGACCCATTAACTGTACACGTCTTCAGCCTCTTAAAAAAAACTTTAAAATTCCCAGTGACCTCTCTGGGAATCAAAGGGATGAAAATTCACATGCTGTAAAAGCACTGCTATAAACATTTGTGCTGTGGTAGTAGACATTGTCTTTAGTAGAGAATGGTGTGGAAGAAAAGGAACTCTGGGACCAAAATTTAGGTCTAAAGGTAAAACATGTAACTGACTTAGGGACACAAATGAGAGAGTCTGGGTTACAAAACACAGCGCTGTAAAACAGCCTTCCAGAATATCCCCATTTTCCTTTGCCTTTCCTTCCATTAGATGATCCTCAGCCTGACCGGTATGAGAGACTTCATTAAAAAATTCCAGTTGAACTGAACTAGCCGAAACTTACTGCCAGTGAAATTGCTTTTGCTAAGAAGTCTGTGTAAAAGAGCAGCACCTGGAGATACTAGATTGCTCGGGGGATTGGTAACAGGCTATGGAATATTTAACCTCTAGGGTATTGGCTTAAATCCAGAGTCGGGACCAAAGTGGAAGCATCAGTCTCTCAGGCAGGCTGCCACATGACACCTTTAAAAACGATACCCCTTCACTCAGGAGAGCTCTTACCAATCCTCTGCAGAGAGGCTTTCCCCTCTCTCCAGTCTGAACCTTACAGCCGAGACCACGACAAGCTGGAAGGCTCTCATTTAGACACGTGCCAAATGTTCTGCCAACACAAAACAAAAGGTTTAGTGAAACTACAGGAGCAAACCCTATGGTCCTGCAGAGGACTGACATGTAGCCTCGTGATGTTGCTGTCGATACCTGCTATGACACGAGACACAAATGACAGAACCTCTCTGTGCCCGGAGCATGAAGATGGTATGCAGTTATGCCAGCAATCTTCTATTTCCCCCATACTGAATCTTTATGGATCAAAAATCCAACTAAAAATTCATAATAATTAATCAACATATAAAGAAGAAAATAATTTTAATGGAAACGTAAAGGTAGTAAAGGTAGAAATGATCAAAACTAAAAAGAAAATTAAAAAAAAAAAAACAACCCAACCCAAACACACTTAAAGCCAAACAACACAATGGAAGTTTAGTCTGTTGGAAACAAAAGACTTTCCCCTGCACCTTTTCCCATAGGCAGCAGCAGCTGCTGTCTGCTCCTTCTCTGTGATGGTGTCGGAAAGAAAATTCCTGTGCCACTCCCTTCCCTCCTTCTGGGTTATCATTGTCCACAGCAGATTTCTTCACACCCTTCATTAAGCCTGATCCCCTTACTCTTTGAGCAAAGACAAAATGATTTCCATTTGATGTTTTGTATCAGTGTTCATCTCGATGAGAATACAGTAACTCCCTCTATTACTGACTCCCAACTTAGCAGCTCTGTGACTGTGTAGTATCAGTGAAAGCGCAGCTGGAGAAATAAAACCCGTGTAAATAGCTGAAAAGATAGGTAAAAGTCTGGGCAGTGATCCAAAAACACTAAACTACAGACTCTCAACATCTGGTTCAGGGTGGATTCCAAGAAAGAGAGAAAGACCGAAAAAGAAAGACAGAAAGAAAGGATTGATTTCTCTGTATATTTTTTTACATAAGGTTTGTGTTTATTTTTTTAATTCGTCAAAAATTTTACTCAATTATTGTGGTTTCATTTCTTCACCTTACTGCATCCTGTTGCTTCACTGTTCTAGCCATTTTAATCAGAAGGAAGCTGTGCCTTGGACGGGAGATATAAGCAGCCCACAGGTTCATAGTTCCATATTTTATTGTGATAAAAGCAAAGATAAAAACCTCTAAACCTTATTATCCAGCCTTTCTCTCTCTTATGAGTAAGACTGGGCTTACGACACATGCATGAGAAGCCTGTGCTGATTTCATGATCTTTCAGGCTAAAAGAGCTAATCCTGCCAGCTCCTCAGCTTGGCTAAGCACTACAGACTCCAGAGCGAAGCCCACGCTGCCAAGTACCCACATGAGGCACCCAGGACTCCACCTCTGTGTGAAGAGGAGTTCTCTGCTTTGAACGGTTTTATTAGCTGAGAGCTTCTGCTGCGGAGTTCAGAGACCACATCATTTTCAAAAGCTCATACATGACTTAAAAATCCTAAAAGCCCTCTGTTTTTCAGGGATATTTTTACCCTTAACAAACCTGAGCTCGTTTCAAACTCCTGCCACGGCACCATGTTAAATGAGCACATCACCTAGTCCACATATGACTGCCTCTTCTGGCCACACCAAAAGCCCCAGGCTATCAACAATACTTTTAGATCATCCTTCCTCTACCTTGTTCAACAGGGAGCTAAAGATGCTGTTCTAACAGATGGCTTTGCCTCTCTACTGCTGTCGGGGCTCTCTCCCAAGCAGGGAGCACCCCTTGTCTGGGTGTCTTTAGTCCACAGCGAGTTTTGCTTTTAAACATTAAGTGACAGGTAGCAGACGTGCCGCTGGTCCCCTCACTGCTCACCCACCAGCTTTGTCCCCACTGCTCACCAGAACTCCTTCTCTGGGGTCCCGAGCTGCCTGGCAGCTGCATACCTGCATTGCAGGTAGGACTCTGTCCCTCCAACCGCTGCCGGTGGCATCCAGACCTCAAAAACTCCTGCTGCGCACACTCACAATGATAATTAAATGCACAAATGAGATAATAAGAAGCCCTGAAAAGTCTCCAAACAATTTCAGATTTGCCTACTTTGTGCTTCAACGCTGCCTCACTCGGAGCTGAGCCAGGAGTGTTGGTGAGCTTTCCAAGTGTTATTATCCGCATAAAAACACTGAAAGGGAAGAAAATTCACATGGGGTCATTGCGCGATTCTCCTGCCCAAAGACTAATCCCCACCCCCCTACCTCCAGGCAACAGATGCATTTTCTCTCTCAAAACAGAAAGGTTCAGGACTTGGCACCCAGTGCACAGACAGGCTGGACACAACCATCTTACATCTCTGCTGTGGCTTAGCCAGGGGCACCAAAGAATTGATTGCCATCAGAAGACCTTTTACACCAGAAGTCAGTGGTTTCCAGGCAGCACGTGCTGCCAGTACAACGTCAGCGGGACGCTACCGGTGTCTTTTAATCTGCAATGAGCACGTGAGAAGGGAGGCAATGACATTACTGAAGTGGGAATCCCACCAGGGCATTGGTAGGCAATGTGAGGAGATTGAATTCTGTCCCTCAGAAACCAAGGCCCTGAGAAATAAGGAAGCTACTTCAAGAACACTGAAGTTCTGTACAGTTTATTCTTTGAGATTGGAGCCTGAGGGCAGTCATTACAAATGCATATTATTCAAACCTGAATTCTTCTCTTGAAACTCTCGTCAAATGATGCCAGTTTACAAGACTGTCCTTCCTACCTGCTCACAGCTGGCTAACGCAGAAGGATCAGCTTTCTCCCCCAGCCTGCCCTCCTCCTGCCCATGTCATCTCCCTTCTCATCAAGTCCTGCCTTTGAGCTGACCCTTTAGCGAGCACACACGGAGCTCTCCAGACCACCAGAAAACAACAGACATTCACTCTGGAAATACTTGACTGATGTTCCACTGCCCCAGGCAGAAGAAAGAGAATAAAGCAGCTTGCTGCATAGTTGACAAAGCAGGAGTGCTTTGAAAAATGACTGATAGGCCCTCCACCCCATACCTTTGTGCTACCCACATCAGTCTGAATGCGTATGTTCACACCCGGGCACCTAGATCACACACCGAACCGAAGGAACAGTCACAAACCAGGGAGGCAATTCCAAACCAAGCAGAATTTCCTTCTGAGTTACACGGACACCGCTTTATAACGAAAGCGACAGAGGAATTGCATGAAATGCCCGGATCCGACCCAGTGTCTTTTACCTCCCACAGTTATTAGATTCTGCTGCAATCAAAGTAATCTGGCAGAAAGATAACTCCGGAGAACAGGACAGGGCAGAAAGTTTTCACCTGAATTTCTTTCCGATGAGTTTGGAGCTGTTGGGTTGGTCTGGAGATCTCAGGTACTAGCTGATGTGCAGCTTGTGGGTTAAAACTGGGGGGGAAGGAGGAGAGAGGAAATGTCTAAATACAGCCTCCATGACTCGCCGTGTCAGGCAGAATTAATTAAAGCATTTCACAAATATTTACATTAGACTAGGTAAAATTCTAGCACTATACAGAACGCAGTTTTGCAGCCCATGAGACGCTTGAAAAGATGAATCATGACAGTCAAAAGCACCTCTAATATCCTTCCCTTACAAAGTTTGTTCTTTAAAGGCAGATTTCTACACAAACAGGCCAAAAAGGCTGCTGAGATAGTACGGCTTCATCCTGTGCAATGAAGGCAACACACCAAGTCAGTGAAGCTTAAAGGAAGTCACTTTTTTACTAAATCTCAGCCCTCTGGCTTTTCACCACCTGGACACCAGTTCTAAAACGATGACCTCATCATTTATCATTTTACCTTTCAGTGCTTTACTTAATACATGACCTGCTCAGTAAAATATTTGCAGACTTGGTACTCTGGTACTTTATCCCATTACAAAGGCACGCATAACATTTCACATCTCTTTCATGCAGGTGGTCCTCTGTTCTAACTCAAGGCCAAACAGAATATAAAGCCAGGCCGGTTCAGCGGTGTAGGTGAAGGCATCTGAACTGAGGGGAGGGAGTACGGGACCTGCAGATGCCAAGTGTGGCTATACATTTCAAAGATAGTGCTAATTTATTTATTTGGCTTACAGTGACCGAATCCATCTGTCCAGTACAGATGATCAACCACAAGACGTCTGAGAATCAACTACGAATCAACTTCTTCTTTTTTTTTTTTTTTATTAAAATTGTTCACATATGTACCACGGAGCCACAGAAAGGTGTATTAAAAATGGTCCTGTTCCTACAGGCAATTCCACTCCATTAAATATTATGAGTATACATGTCTGAGAAGGAGAAGAGAGGAAAAGAAAAAAAAAGGAAAGCTATGCATCAGATACTTTTATATTCCCAGTTTATTTTTCGAATGTTTAACAGGGAAAAAAAAGGAATGCCTTTTTAGTTCATTTCTGCATATTTTATTCTTTTTTTTCCTCCATTCCACTAAAATATTTCCTGTGCTAGATAATCTCTCTCACAATAGCTTTACACTGGATGATCTAGCTGCAAATGTCTCCAGACACAGCGATTTAGATTTACAACCAGCGACGAGAAGGTATCAATGGAAGCACCCAGACAGCAGAGTTACAGTACAGGCAGGCAGGAGGCATTTGTTTTCAGCTTACTTACAGAACGCGTTCGCACAACTGGTTTTCATTTCTATTTATATTCCTCACTAAGAAGCTAGATGTGAAACGCGGTGCTTACGGCACCCGGTGCTGATAGGTACCGGGAACGTTGCCACCTCCAACGATGACACTGTAAACTGTAGGGACTCGGTCACGCACAGGTCTCTCCCAAAGGAAATCTGCCCTTTCGTAAAAGAAACACAGCAAAGAAGAGTCGAGAAGAAGATTTCCTCTGCAGGCCAGCCTTCTGTAACACAGCCCTTCAGCTGTGGGGCCGAGCTTGTCACCAGAGCAAAAGGGCAGCTCCAAAGACACGCGGGTGACAGAATCCAACTTTGAAAAGCACTTTACAGAGCCCTTTATTATGAAAGGTTGCTAAGGAAATTGTAGGGTCCTCAGTGACTGACTTACTAAACTTACTTTTTTTTTTTTTCAAAGACTCAGCTATTGTGCTCTCAAATTAAGATTTGGCTTCGGCTTTCAGAAAGACATGAATAATAATAAAACCATATTGCCGCACATATGACTTATGATTAAGCAGCTCTCTGGGTTATATACAGAGGAAATGTCTGAAAAGGCACTGGCTGACACTTATCAAAGAATTTGGAAATGGAAATTACAGCAAAAGAGAGTAAATTAGCCAAGAATTTTAAAAGAAACAGGATATACTGATCAAATAGATGACATCAAATTAAAACCCCAGCTCAGGAACCAGTGCAAAAAACCCCAGGAAGACAAGCTTTCAAGCTGGTGACATCATATTTATATATGCACTATGTCATTCAGACATATTCTGGTGGTTCCATTAGAGACACAAAGCATAGGATCTGGAACTCCCGTGCTTTTGTCTCTGTTGTGTATTATCAGCTTTGCAGGGCTTTGCAGATTAGTGAAGTCAGTCAGTCCCCATTCATAATTCTGTTGCTCAAATCCTACTTCAAGTCAGCACTGGGAGGTAGTGCTTTCCAGTAGTATGCTTATGGGGAAGAAAGAGCACAGCATTTTTCAAGGCATGAGTTAATGAGTCATACTGTTTGTGTTTCCCAAATAAATTAATAACAACAACTAACAATTCATTCCTAAAGTTCCTGCATGCCCACAATTCCAACCGACCGCAGCAGGAGCCAGAAATGCTCTGCAGCTTTGAAAATGAAAACCGTCCTCTGTGTTCCAGCAGAAATGGCTAGGGGTGAAATCTCATGGTGGTTAAAGGTGACATCTGAAAACTTTGGAAGCCAAACTGTAAAATCAAAAATCCTAACCCAGTAAAGCACAATAAGCTTATTATAGAACACAGTCTTTGGAGACTGCTGCTCCTTTTACCTGTGCAACTTGCCATTGAGTAGCACATTCTCTATTTATTCGTGTTATTGGCGTTGACGACATTATCACTGCAATAATTTATTACCAGTTATGCCAGACAGATTATTGACAGCCCTGGCAGAGTGATCCGAGGAGAAGAATGTTTTATGAAATCACCAACCAGCACCTGGGAAGAAAAACTGAAACCTGGATTCACGTCCCGGATGAATCAATTTTAATGGGACTATTTTGACTGTGTGTAGGTGCACTTTGGACCTAAAGCACATCTTCCTGCAAGGATCTCAGAGGTTTGGTGCTTGGGGGCTTGTTTGTTTGTTGGGGGGGTTGTTTTTTGGTTTGTTTTGTTTAGTTTTGTTTACAAGTCAGATGTTAGCTTTCCTTCAGTGTGGAGAGAGAAGAGGTGGCTCAGCATGGCTTGCCCAGCACAAAGCACTTCAATGAAAAGAGCAGCAGCAGGAGCAGCTTCCCATGCTGGGCTCTAGCCTGCAACCTCCCATCATCCCTACTGCTGACTGGGACTGCTGTGCACTTCTTCTGGGTGAACAGTTCCTAAGATTTCAGTCTGGGGAAACACAGCAACATTAAAGTCACCTCGGCTTCTGCAGCTGCTAGACAACTGCCTTAGCTCTGTCCTGAAAAAAATTAATACCTCAAGCCTAGAATTCTTAGCATTGAGCTATTAAGAACAAGAGAAATGGAACCAGAAATGAAGACCGAGTTGTGTACAGTGAGCCGGGATGGCGGGTGGGGACGGCAGTGCTGTTTGAGTGAGGGCAGCCAGCAGTTCACCTATGTGGGGAGAGGAAGGTAGCGCGGCGAGGGTTATATAAGCAAAGTCACTTATGGAATGTGCAGAATGTACACAGAGGGTGTGCCCAGAGCCAGGGCAGCGCCTGGAGCCGGGGGCGTGGGGAAGAGTCTTCAAACCCATGTGTAACAGGTTGCCTGACAAAAGGTGTTTCCAAACGGCAGCCCCTGTTCTCTGCCCTTGCTGTTCTCTCTGCTCTCCGACTCAAAGACACAGCGGTCACCAGATACCAGTGGACCGTACAGCGTGTTATTTAATGCTACTAAAATAATCGTAAATAAAACAGTCAACATTACTCCAGCGCCTTCATTCCCCCTCCTGGAACAGGCAAGACTTCTGCAATTGTTGGCAACAAAGCGCAGGCAAGATATACAATCAAAAGTAAAGAGAAAGCCTCATACCATTTCCCAAGCCATCTGTTTTTCTGCTCTTGCTGCTTTGGATTTTTCCCATGACTAATTAACACCCACCCCCCACCCCTAAAACCTACCCAAAACCTCAAGCAAATAAAGGGGAAAAAGGGAATATTTTGATTTTCAATGAGTCTGCTCTAACCACTGTAATGCCCCTTTTGTTTTCCTCTTGAGATGCCACTTGAAACCACCAACTCCAAGTGGCAAAGGTATTAAAAGTAAGTCCAGTTTAAATTTACAGATGTTTGTAAAGCAAGTGCTCATGAAATCATGGGATAAAACCTTATCCTACTGCACAAACCCAAGGATCGTTGGGAATCTGTGTGCTGAGTGCATGTGCTAAATACTGGACCACTGGCTTTGCAGACCTGCTATGGGCGTGCAAGTGTGTTTGAGTATCCTCTGACTCCACTACAAAATCAGGCAGGGGCAAGAACTCCACTCAGCCACGGGGCTGCATCCTGTAAGAGTTCTGCGACTGCCAACAAGAAAACTGAGTGAAACTATCTGCAGTGACACTTGAATTAGCTCTACTGATCAGAACTAATTATAAGAAAAGTTCACACGTTGAATGTCAAAGATGAATCCTCAGAGGAAACGTAATACACGAAACACATGTTCCAGACGCGCTGTTCAAAACAAACCTGAAAAAAAAACAAGGTCAAGGGACCTGGAATATTTCTCACAGAGATTCTGCAAGCTAAGGAGTGAAATAGCGTTAAAGAAATGACGTGGTTTCAAATTACTTGCTATGCAACTACAAACTACAGAAGAATATGGGTCTTCAGAA
Source organism: Actenoides lindsayi (assembly GCA_025331215.1). Classification (NCBI taxonomy): domain Eukaryota; kingdom Metazoa; phylum Chordata; class Aves; order Coraciiformes; family Alcedinidae; genus Actenoides; species Actenoides lindsayi. The sequence goes on from WTSP01012219.1 coordinate 78,540, forward strand.
GTACCCTGCCCATAGCGGGACAAATGTGTCTGGAGAAATACACAAAGAAGAGCAGAAACTATCAGATGTTATTTAAACTGTTGCCCATGACTTACTTTCCATTCTGTAACACCAACCAGTCTGTTCTTCAGGAGCAGGCTTTTGGATGGGCTCGCTACGTGGTTCTGTACAGAGAAATCATGGAGACAGGCATTGGGAGGCACTGAAAACACCACGTACGTACCACCTCACAGTGCACAGGCCCCCAGCAGCAAGTGGACACAGACATGCAGATGCACAGGCATCTCTGAAGCTGTGTCACACCAGCTCTGGGCAGATCTCAGCACAGGGTTGGGGCACTAAGGTAAAACCAGATACAGTTCACAGCATTTAGTTAATTTTGCAGGTCCAAAGCTTCACACAGGAGCACCCTTTCCAGAGATAGCATTATTGTTCTCAAGAAGGATTGCTCGCTGCGCGTTCAGCTTCTGTTAGAAAAGGGATCCCCGCTTCTTCTGGAGACTCCATATTCTCAAGTGCCATTTTTCATAGAAATGGCCTCATTTTTGAGTTCATAGGAAGCGGAAAAAGCAATAAAACCTTTAGATGCGAGGTGATTTTTCATGTTGCTAGAAACACTTTAGCACAATTCTAATTCACCATCATCTCGGGAAAGGCTGCCCATAATACACCGAAAGCCAGCTTGGGCTTGAAGCCAGCAAAGCACTTCAGCATGATTTCAGCTTTAAGCTCAGGCATTGTACCGCTGACTTCGGTGAGATAACTTAGAAACCATTACAATTAAAAAGCTTAAATTGCTCGTTAGCGTAGAACCTTGCTGTGAACTTTCTGTAACGAGTATCGCAGCACACAGCTAGACCGTTTTGAGTTGATAAAGCCCTGCCACATGACCCAACCTGAGGAAGGCCCTACAGATGAGCTCCAGGTGAACTTTGATGGGAATGGGCAACGCTTGCAAAGGGCCTTCAGCAGGGGCCTTTGTGTTCCAGAGTCTCTTATCCCAGCGTAGGTGAGAGTATACTTTATACATCCCAGGAGGAAAATAACTTCGTCAGAGAGCTCTCAGAGAAAGATAAAGAGTACAGACAGGAAAGCTATTGTGCGTGAATCCAGGTGGAATCGTAAGTCTTTCGCAAAACGCTGAAAGAATAAATCCCCCCTCCCACAAACTACCTAAAAAGATGTGGTTCCCATACACAACTGAGTGGCAAAGCAACTTCCCACATCGTCACATCTGCCTCCTTTTCCCTCTGTTCCATCGCTTAACTTCTGTCATGAGAGTAAAGGCAAGAGGGGGCAGGGGCAGCATACGCACAGCATCGGGGAAGGAATAAAGGAGGGAAGAGGATCTGTACCTTAGATGTTTGCATTTGAATTTGGCTTCAGCCTTCATCACGTTTGCATGCCTCTGAATACTTTGTTTCTTTCTGCATTCTTCGCTGCTCCATTTTATTTATTTTCACCTTCTGCTTCTCAGATCTTCTGCCAGACAACTTATTTAATTCTACTTGTTGCACTAAAAACAGCATTGTTGTCATCCAAATTAATCCTTGAACATAATAAAAACCTCAAAATAACTCAGACGACCAGTTTTCCATCCTATGGCCTCACTTGAAGTACAGTACAAAAGCCAGTACTTGGGAGCTCTAATAGTTTACACAGGACCAGTCCTAGGTACATGGTATTTTAGTAGGCAGGGGAGTTCTTTCCTTCCCTAGCCATCTTCTCCTTCCATCAGTTAGGACTACTTGGAGTCCCTCCAGTATCTCCAGCTTGTTAGCCCCTCTTCCACTGTAATCCATGAGGGATGAGGGAAGAGTCTCCTAAGAGTCAGTGGTGGAGTAGTAGGGCACTCTGGTTACAGATTTCCTGTTAAGTCTCCTCTCCATTCAAACTGGGCTGGGAAAAAAAATAGAAGAAAATAAATAAATAAATTGTTACAATAGTAAAAAAAAATCAAAAATAAACCAAACCAACCAAACAAGGAAAATTAAACAAGCAAAAAAAAATACCACCAACAAAAACAACAAGACAAGAGAAGAGAAGAAAAGAAAGAAACACGATAGACCCAGTATGTTCCCCAAACCTGCATGGCCATTATCTACCCTCATCCTCAACTATTTTCCCCAGAGATGAGAAGGGATCTGAAGAGACTAAACATTCTTTCAGCGCAGATCAGATATCTAGCCTCGATCAGGATGTCAGGGAGCTGAAGTGAATAACCACAGCAGTCCATGCCACTAAACCAGTCAAGTGTTCATTTCATGCATCACAGGGAATAAAAGGGCAACGTTGTTCTGTCTGAGGGGCCGGACAATCCTTCTCAATCTAAAGCTCCTGGTGCCAGCTGCACGTGGGACTATTCTGCAGTATAAGGAAGAATATGAGCACAGGCAGCTGAAGACCCAGCAGAGGACACAACATGACCACGGGATCGGAGCTGGTCAGCCTGGCAAGCTTACAATTTTTAAATGCTATTTTTTGTGTATTATTTTTAGGGAGAAGAAAGCAGCAGATGCTGAAAGAAGGAATCACTGGAAGAAAGAATGTCAGTATCTAAAGCACTCAGAAAGCAGCAGAGACTCTACTTAATTTTCTTACAAACTTCAGTCTCAAAACCTCTCAACAACAGTAAAGCTTCTGAAACTGAAAATAAAGAAGTAGTCTTTTCTTGGTGGCTTTGCCCAGTCTGTCAACATGCTGTTTTTTCACTGATTACTCTTCAGTCTTTTTCATTTCCTTGATTTGAAAGAGATGGCAAAAAAATATCATAAGGTGAGTTTAAACAGCACATCAGTGAGAAAAATATTCACTTAAAATACATGCAAAACACTCAGACTGGGACTATAATAATTTTTGAAGCTGTTCTAGCTTTTAAAGACTATTTTAGACCTTTTCTTACAGTCTCAAGGACTCCTTTCCATTTTATTTTGTTTTTTTTTTCACATAGAATTTACAATGATTCCTACCATTTATGTCATCCAGTAGCACTTCTAAATTAGAAAACCAGACTGGAGCTTCAGCAGCCTGTCTGAGTAGCAACCCACCTCAGCTCCTCCATTCTGACAAAGCTCTGGCTGAGAGATAAAAAAGAAACACATACCTGCTTGTGAAGAGCTATTCATGCCAACTCTGCCTTCCCCTTACTACTACACACTAAGCACAAATTAGAAAGCATTTTAATATTGTCACCACAGAGAGCTTATGCAAAGCCAGACGAGAGCAACTAAGCAGAAAAGTAACAGAATATTTGAAGTTAATGCTGCTTTAGCAAAGAATTCATTGACTAGAATACACAGAGGGTGCTTTCTAGTTTGTAGATACATAAAATGCTATTGTAGCAAACAGTGTTCTTTTAAAACTAAGTGCTTAACAATAAAAATTGTGATTAAGCCCAAAACATTTCAAGCATTCACTTTTACATTCAGCACCTCACTTGATTTTGCATTAGCTGCTTTGGGGAAGCCAAATTGTAGTTTTCTGATTCACTTTCTTTTTATACCAGGTTTGCTTTTTAGCTCTGACACTAAACACAGTAGGATCAAGTTTATATAAAAATAGTTTCCAGTCTTGTGGATGTATTTTCCAATTCACAGATATTCTCTCATATCAGATTCTGTAAAAAGCAAAACAGAAAGCAAAGTCTAACCCTTATTTTAGTCCCAAGATATCTACCAGTAGTCCTTTAATCCTGAAAGACAAAACCACAGCAAGATCACTACATTTATGAAGAGCAAAAAGCCCTCCTAAAATAAAGCCTTAAAACTGTGGGGGTTTTTCCTGAGTATTTTATCATGCCCTGAAATAGCCGATTGCATCAGAATGTCTGAGACACAAGCAAAAGCTCTTTCGACCTCAGCAGAAAAATTATCCTGTATTTACCACTGTGTAGCTGCTCTTTCCCATGCCAGTGTTTCTGTCCTCTCAGAACTGCTTAGGAGGGATGCTTTTCCTTATTTTAAGCTATCTGCCATCAATAAGGGGTGACCGACAGAGAAGAAAGGTAATGTGCATAGCTGCCTCTCCACATCTCCGGAATCCTTTGAACTAGAAGCCCCTCAAAGCTTTCACTGAAAGGCAGGTTTTTGCACTTGGACTGGGGCTGATATCCCCGAACCATAATATTTACATTCTTTCTCTTTTATATTGCTTTCCTCAGCACTTTAATGAGACACTTAAAAATAGAAGGTGAGACACTATAACTAGACAGAAAGCTATTTAGTGGCACAGTCCACCTCCCCCTCCCAGCTTGTCCATGCCTATTCCTTTTTGATGAGTAGGGGAAATGCCTACTAGGTCAATTGGTGCATCTCTTCCTCCTCCTGCCAGTGTAAGATGACTACACTGCACCTCTCCACGCTGGCTCACACCCAAGAGACTACAGTATCGCTTGCGTGGGTTACGTAACGACGGCTGCCGAGGGCTTTATGTAGCTTACTGACTTGGAAACCGATGTTGTTTCTTCTCGTGGAGGATCTATCTGAGGTGCTTCCTCAGTTTATCTGACTTTCACAGCCCTTTGCATGCTGTCCATGACTGCTCTGGGAGGTTACCTGGCATTGCAGCAAAATTTTAGGAGTTTGCTCTTCCGTAATTCACATTGCTGCTATTTTTCAAGAAATTTTAGTGGTCTTCTCGATGTCACTTTCTTAACACCTCCTCAATCTCTTGAATACCTCAATCTATTAGAGAAATAATAAAAAGTTTCATTCTGCCTTCACCTCAGAAAGATTCCTGCTTCATCCAAGGAATCTCCAAACTCCAGCATGGAAAGAGCAAAGCCTGTCAGCCTTCTTGCTGCCTTTTCACCTTTCTTCACGAGTTGCTAATACTGTGACACAAATAATCTCTGTGCAGAGTCAGAATGAGGTCATATCTTAACACTGCTCTGAAAAATTACACTTACTTGGTGCACAGTGGGGTGTTTACTGTGCCACTGATGCATCCCATACATGCATTTCAGTTAAGGCAAGGGAATTGGTGCTGTGCACAGTTAAAACCCAAACCTGTGCTGTCACTAGAAGAAGAATGCAAAATGTTACAGTCTGCAGCTGAAGGATAACACACAGAAGAAACAGTTCTTGGTTGAAATGATCAGTATCAGTCATCATTTCTTCATAAACTGCATTTACACAGCTTAGAAAGCAGCAAGGTTAGAATGCATCTGATGCTTTTTTTCATTCCAAAAGCATTTTGTTACTATAAATATCATTTAAATCCATTTAACTGTATTTCAGCTGTGAAAAGGTAAAAGTAACAAAATGATTTAACTGATTTTACTTAACTTGATTTTGAAAATCCAAATATTGGCCTGTTTTTTCACATTTTCAAAAATTGTTGCTAAAATGATTCCTCCAATAATGTTGCCATTCTGCTATCAGTGCAGAGGTTTTTTGTTTGTTCACGCTCTTTTTCTTACAGAAACCACCAGAGCCACCTCTACTCACACTTGCCAGGATCATTTGTGCAGTTTTTGTGACATAGAAGACAAATGAGACACATTTTGGAACGGAAAAAGAGGAATAATAAAAGCTTCCTATCATGAAAACAAAACTTCCACGTATTATTAATTACACTTTACATATAGAATTTGCACAACATTGAAGGAAAAACAGTTACTTGGGTACTAAGAATACTGGGGTACTAAGAACACCAGGGTACTCAGCAGTCCCAACACACCATTGCAGGCATAGTTACTGGTTGTGCCCACGGGACCAGTACAGTTTCTGCAGAACCATATAAACCAGAACGGTGAGGGCTGCATAGTTTAAAATGCTGACGTCCTGATGCCAATTAAGCATCCCTTGTGTTAACAAAATCAGCAGGTGCTGCGTTGGTGTTACATGGGGCTCACGACTTGAGAAGAACACTTGGTCACTTCACAATGCTATCCTACACAAACTATAAACTGCTAACGAAGTCACACTGTTGGCTGCCAGTCTTTCTGATACACCCTACATGGCCCAGGTATCCTTGGTTTAATTTCCACTTCTATTTCTTATAATCTTCCCATTTCTCCCTCCCTCAGTTTACTCCCTCCTCGCTTTATTTTGCGACCGAGTTGTTGCTGCTCTCTCTGCTTGATTAGTCTTCCATTTTCTCTGGCAAATGCCCTCTCAATTTAGGTTCCTCCTCAAAATCATTAATTTCTCCATCTTCTTTCCTTTAAACAGAACCTATGTCTTGTCTCTTTTAGGCTGCAAACCTTTTCACTAGGACTTACACTTGCAGTGTTTATTTGTACAATATCTGATTCATTCGTAATGCTTTGAAAATTCTCAGTGATATTTTAGTAGGGTTTTTTTTCCCCTCACACTTCGGAAGTGATACAGTGTTTGTCTTTTCTGAAGCCAGAGAGATAAAATGGTCATCCATAACTAGATGTACAAAGCACAGTGGAAAAATTAGGTGGTTTCAGCCAGAAAAACTAACAATCGAGAACCTTTTGGCAGGTCTGAATTTTAACTTAAAGCTGCAAAATACATCATTTGAGACAGTTTCAAGTCTTGACCAAATCTTTACTGGAAATTACAGTAGCAAAACAAAGCAGAGTCTCCTGAGGCACCCTCACATCTCAGCAAACATTGTTAATCACCTGGCAGCTGACAAGCATTTATTTCACATAAGAGGGAATGTTCCAGATGATTCTGGAATTTGATGGAAAAGACTGTTGCGTTCAATAATATTAAAAACTCTGGCAGCACTAGTCAATGTCAAGTTTGCTGGGCCCAAAATATGATTTCTCCTAAAATATTATTCTCTTCTCACAAGAGTTTAAATGCCGTAAGGCTGCAACTTACCCTTGTTCTTTGCGAGACCAACTGGCTAGAATTTTTACAGACAAAACCCAAACAATTCACTGTGGGGCCCCACCATAAACAAAGTCATATACCAATGCTATTTTTATTACAAAAGCTGTAAAGGTTTCCTGGAAGCTCATCTGTGAAGTTGCTGAATACTACATACCTCACCAAGGTTTCCATGATACTGCCTCCAGCTCCCTGGACTTTCCTGGACAGGAAGATTTTGAATATCCCTCTCCTGTTCCAGTAGAAGTGGTCGGGTTGAAGGAGAGTATCATTAGCCAGAGTCTTATAAATTTATGATTCTGATTAAGCATTCTTTTTTTTTTGCTTCTGGAGACGGCAGTAGAATCCATACATAGATCACTTAATCGCCTTTCTGACTTTTCAATTCTGAGCTTTCTTTTGCATGCCTGGAGAGAATGATATTGCCTTTAAAAAGTGAGAGGTGTGACGAAGAGAGAGACATTTTTGCCCTATGTGACAAACTAGTTTCATTCTCTCTCCTCCCCATCCCATGTCCTCAGCATCAGGCGTTTCTTCATTTCTCCTCCAGTTAGTTTTGCAGTCGCAACTGCTGCCAGTCACGCTTTCACATCTAGGTCACCAGCTCTGAAACACAGTGGGAGCACACAAGAATATAATTCTCATGAAGCTGACCTTTTCAGAGAAGTTGATTTTAGTTTTCCAGACCAAGATTGTATCAACCATGTCCTACCAAATAAATACAGTTGAGGAACTAAAGAGCCTGAATGCTATATGGGCAAGCTGCAACAAAGCCATTCATCTGCTCACCTGCCTGTCCTGCCTCCTCCCACCCCAGCCCCACATCAGCTCCAGATCTTTCTAATGTCTTTAGTGTTCAGTTAAACAAAGAAGGTCTTTTCCTCTGTTCCAAGTCTTATCTTTCAGTTACTTGCCTAAATAGTTATAAGTGACAGTTTTTAGCATACAGCCTTTTGTCTCCCTTCTAATATTATGCAGACCACCCAACACTTCAGCTCCTTTAGCCGCCTTTTCTCCTCCTACAACTTATTGCATCTTGGGTTGAAATTTCTCAGAGGATCAACAACACAACGTGTTCAACTCGTAATAGATTGAGCATGTAATATATGAAGCCCTGATCCTAACTGGGTGCTATCATAATACGAAGTGACACCATATATTTTGGGGGTTAAAATAAGCTTCTGATTCACGCTCTCCTGTTATTGGCCAGACCACGTGAGTGTGACAGAAATAAACTATGTGACCTCCATATCAGCAGGGGATCTGGTTTAGGTTGTGCTCACAGAGCAGAAATGGGAGAAGGGGGAGCTAAACAAGCAGCACTTCAGACTTCGACCTTCCTTCAGCCTATTGCAGGCCTGGGCTACCATCCTCCAGGGCTTCCTTCTGGCTTTAACTTCGGTGCATTTCACAGTGTCACCTCTCAGCACATTTCCAAATTCTACAAAACAAACAGCATTAGTCTAATTTTTCTTACAATCTAAAGATGAGTGTCAGAGAGCAAGCTACTGTCAAGCGGGCGAGCTCTAAATGTCTTTTGAAACAGAGATTACTTTGTTGAATAAAAAGCATTTCAGAGCCAAGGAACGATTGTGTTTATTTTCTTATCTCCTTGATGAAATAGAACTAATTTCTCTTATGTTCAAAGTGATTTTGCTTGAAGAGCTCAGCTTTCAGAACTGCAACTCTTAACATTCCCAATAGGTTCTCCTTGCAGTTTAAACTTCTGCCAGCAAAAGACAGAGAAACCTGCTGGGTGTGGTCTGAGGCACATCCAGGAGGTCTCTCAAACTGTGTGTTTCTAATGCTTCTCATCTATGGTTAGATCAACCTGAAAGAACAAAAGCTGTGTGCAAGGAGAAAATAATTTTATCTAGAAATGAAAGAAAATACAACCAAGGGTCATTTTCAGAGACCTTTAAAAGGTGTTGCATCTACCAGCAGGTGCTAAACAGGAAAGCCTTACCCAGTGTGGTCAGGGCCTTCCCTCCAGTGTACAGATCAATGGGTTCTGGTCCTTGTCCACAAACCACAGGACTGGTGAGCAGATTTCCTAGAAGAAAGCATAAAAGGATTTGCCTTTAAAAAAAAAGAAAAAGACAAAAAAAGACACAAACCCCCCCCCCCCCAAAAAAAACCCCTCTCTTGTCCTTCAGAACCATTTACGACATGTTAAACTTTTCAGAACCATTTACAACATGTTAATCTTTTCTTCATATCTCTCATTGTAGAAATGTTGGGAATTGCAGAGCTATTAATAGGCCTCTTTGGATTGTGCTTGGATGATGTGATGCACTCACTGGGGCCGAGATCCAGGTTAACTCACTGAGAGGGGTGCAGAATTTGTAATGATGGCATCACAACATTGTAGGAATACAATGATATGCGACTGCTGTACCTCAGGTACTTGAGAGTAAACCTGTTCAAACCAGTAAATACACTTTTCAGAATAACCATGTTTATAACAGAAGAATCGCATCCTGAACTGTTGCACAGAGGCACCAAATTACAGGGCCAAATTTTGGGATCCCCCACAAAATACCCTATACTGGGAGCTTGTCACATGAGAGTAAATGCAGAGCTGAGGCATCTGTCTGGATGTGGTCCCTCGGCACTGGTGTCCCATCTCTCTGCCAACACAACCTCCCCTGGCCCAGGCCACTCTCCCCCATGATGCCACATGCCCTTTGCCTGGCTCTGCACGGGGTCTACATGGCTCTACTGCTCCTGTGAGGTACAGCAGCATTTTGTGGCCCTTCCTCTTGGCCACAGTGGACCGAGGACATTTCTGGTCTGCGCTCACCAGAACAGAAGGTCATTGCCTGATCCCCGCAGAGAGGCACCATTAAACGCGGAGGGAGAAGAGCAAGTCTGTGGGTCTCCCTGTGCTGGGAACCCCTCCCTACTGCAGCCCGTGAGAAGCCAGGCGCAGACTCACCGGGGAGGTGGATTAAAAAGGCTCGCTGGCTTATTTTGCTACATCACAGCACATTCCGAGGACCCCAGCCCCGAGGGGCTTTACCGAACTCGCTGTGTGTTACGCTCCTTTGGCTGTCTCATTAAACACCACGTTTGGCAAACCCGCCCCGCCGTAGGCCACGTCTGCGCTGTAAAGCCTTGCCAAAGTCGTGCACACCCCAGGTCAGCTCAGGGCACAGAAAATGCACATCCTGTAGCTGACACTGTTACGTCGGTGGGGCTGCAGCGACTGCTGTTATCTGTGCTAGCAGCACAGCCCACGTCAGTGCACCCTCTGCTCTTCGGGAAAGCGAAGTCCCTAAACCAGCACGAAACCTTCTGACGGTATTTACTGTGTCTCCACGGGGTGCTCTGCCTTGGAGCCACGGCAGAATTAAATAGCTTTCGCCGGGTGCACAAGACTTACTAATTGCAAGCTCACTTTGTGCCGTCCCATCTGGCTTCTCTTTGTTCACTCCCTCTTCCTCATGCACCGTATCGCTCTCTAGCCCCCACTTTGGAAAAGACTCACCGTCGCCTCAGGATGTAACAGAAATTCTCTCTGAATTTTTCATGTTGTGTTTACAAAATACACAGGTTAAAACACGCTTTTGGAGCTCCGTTTCTTGCAGATATCAACTCTAAGGAGGCTCTTTTTGTTAAAAATACCCTCAACATTCCACCGAGGGAGACACGTTCAACACCAAGAATGCAAACTGATGGGAGCCAAGGGAGCGGGCGATCGGCAAAGAGGGCAACGCCGGGTCTTTCGGATTGTCACTGACACGTCATGACAAACACTCCCAAACGCGTTCCGTGCAAAATAAACCGTGCCCTTCCTCCTTAAAATAAACATCCATGATATACTTACTGAAACCAGGAATGTGCCATCGCTAATGATAATGTAGTGCAGGAGACAGCTTTTCTTAAGGGTGCCCAAAATGTTTTTTGCTGCTTCATCCGCTGTGTTGTTAGAGCTCAGCAAACCCCGAGCTGGGGTGCACCTGTTTTCTCTCAGACACATCTTATTTTTCTTCCTTGGAAGCCCCAGCTGGCGTCCAGGTTTTCTTAAATTGCTACCAGAGCTAATTGCTAAATTGTTACCAGAGCAATGCTCCAGAAGATGGGGAACTGCTTTCTGGGGTGAAAAGTGAATAAATAGGTGGACTCAGATGACCAGAGTGGCCAACGAGTTGGAAAGAGCTGGTGCTAACATCAGCACAGGAGGGAAGGGTGAACTTGTAGAGTAGGGTTAATGGTCGGACACGATGATCCCAAGGGTCTTTTCCAACCTGAACGATTCTGTGAAGAGGGGATACAGCAGCTGAAGCCAGGCAGGAAACCTCAGGAGTTTCAGGGGCTTTGTCTTGCGGGTGCTTGAAGCAGGAAAATTCTAGGGAGGCTCAGAGGAGAAAGGAGTAGCTTGGGGCTGGTAAAACGCTGGCAAACAGGTGGTTCTGTTGGGATTCACTCAGCTATGAAATCACAGATTTGGGGCAAATATTTACTGCAGCCCAGATTTGCTCCACGTGAAGGCACAGGAGGTAGCCTGGTTTCTTCATTCGGTTTGTATTTCTTTTGCTTGTTTGGATGCTCCGTGATACTATTCCAGTATTATTTCTGAGAGGTTTCTCACTGAAGGAGCTACTGAATTCAGCCTAATGGAACAGCTTCTCAGCCTGTGACTGGACTCTCAATTACTCTTTCACTAAAAGAAAAAATTAATCTCAGACTAATTACTGCAGCAGGAATAGTAAATGGCAAAAGCTAAGAATAGGCAATGGTTTTGAACTTGCATCCAGTTTGGGAAGAGAAATGGCATTCAACTCACTGGGCAAACTCACAACTTGGTAATGGCTTCGTTGAAACGCTTGCGGAGAAATTACTGACCACACCACCATGCATCTTGTGAAAAACAACCACCACAAAGAACATTGCCACTCAAACCCTGTTCTGAGGGGCCTATCATACTGAAATAATAGTGATCCTTCAAAAATGCCAGTAAATCTGGGCAACGGCATGCTCACTGCTTCCCTGGGATAATCATCTCAAGAGGCTGTATCAACATTTTCACACTGGCTTCAGCAACCCCATCAGGAAATCAGGCAAATATTATCCCACGTGTGCACAGAACTTCTTTCTTCTTGCAACAAGCAAACAAGAATTATTTTCTTAACAAACAGACCAAAGCGCTACTGAGAAAGATCGTAAGACTAAGGAGGAAAAAAAAAAAATAAATGGTGCTACTGATGAAAACAGAAGTCTGGGGAGATGTAACCGGAATGCTTGCTTCATTCCAGTCACAAACGGCTGGAATTCACACAGGGCTGGTGGTGCTGCAGAGGCAGCTTTGCAAGGTGCTGTGAGAAGGGGACTCGGATCACCTCCATGGAAACTGAGATGAGCGCTTCATGCTGCTGGGAGGGAGCTTGGAAAATACCCAGAAGTAACAGAGAGGAACAAATAGATGATGCAACCAGACATCTATAAGCTCAAACTGCCCAGTCAAGGTGAGATAGGACTGCTCGTCATAGATTTGATCTCCAGAGGAAAACAGCTCTGCATGAGAAAACTCCCAGGCTGATAAATACCAAGGCTTGCTATTTTTCAGCCAACACAGTGCTTGAGGGATGTCAGAGGGTATCCCTATAAAGCCTGGACACAGGGTGTGCTCCCTGCACACAAACTTGCAAAGCACATAAAAATGGACTGTGTGTTATAAGGGAGGGAACCTGACGAAAGCCTCAGTGCCAGCAGGCTGAACACAGACTGCTACCTCTGAGGAAAGCCTCAGTCCCAGCAGGCTGAACACAGACTGTTACCTCTGACGAAAGCCTCAGTCCCAGCAGGCTGAACACAGACTGTTACCTCTAAGAACACGAGCAAAGTCACGTTAAACTTCGTCTGCAGCATGCTCCCCTTGATTTTACACATGAAAGAGGTTGGGACACTGCAGTGGAAAACAGCATTAGAGACGGGTTGAAGAGTTATTTTAGGGTGGGTTCTTTTCTTAAAAGTCTTCGATCCAAAGGCCGTTAGTTGCTGCCAAACTAAACCACACTGAAAACAGCAGAAGGCATCTGTTGCATTTCTCTAAGCAGCCCAGCATCTCTAGGTTTATATTTGCCAGTTTCCCTTCACTTATAACCTCCCTTATGGCAGGGAACAAGAAGCAGGATTAGACTTCTGTGAGGGTAGTTGTTTACCAACAGTAATAAACAAGCAGGAACCGTTTTAAAGGTTTAAAATGAGATTCAGGGAAATGTTCTTTCCCTGCTTTCATTTTCAGGGAAGAAAAAAAAAAAATCTTCAGGGGAATTAAGGGGGAGGGGGCAAGTCTTTCCTAAAGGTTCAAATATATCTCCCAGGCAGCACAAAAAAAATGTTGGTATTCTGTACCACCCAGTGCCTGCCCACTTCTATGCTTGATTACCCCGATAAATCAGAAAACCTGTTTGTTACAGGCTCTCCTTCCATTACAGCTGTTGCTCTGGTTAACATCTTCTGAATCATCCAATTCATCAGGATCACATACATGGGGTTTTAATCCTTTGATTTTTTAAGTTACTTTGTTCTGAATTTTTCGCTTCATCCCCTTACTGACAGAGGAACTGGATAAAGATAAATAAGTCAGAGTAGCATTGTTTTTTTCTCCCCTGCTTCTTATTTTGCAAGGGGAATAGGGAGAGCGGGGGAGCAGGGTAGCTTTCCATTTCACAGTTCTTTAGTGGTATCACTCAGCGTTGACAGTGAAGCCTGAAATTCAAAGAGTCTGAAAACCAGTGCTGAGCTTCTGAAGTACAGTTGGCTCTATTGTGTTCTCCCAGCCATTAAAATGCTATCTTTGAAAAATGTATATTAAATAGACAAATAGCTTGGTGGTTATTCCAAGCCCTCCATCACTACGATGCCTTTCAGTACTAATTTCTGTAAAAGGAACAAACCCGGGAATTGAGTTACAACTGAAGTGTAATTGCTACATAAATTATAAGGAATGTCAAAGCTGGAAGGGGAAATGGGGAACACAGTAGGTCAAATGCTTGCTAATGGGCTATCGAGTCAGTCACCTGCTCCAATCAAAACCAGGCAGGACCAAAGCCACGAGCCTTGCGGGGTTACGGGCAAGCGGAGAACACGAGGAGATGAGACAGCTTGAAGAGCAGTCCCCATACAAACCTGCCCCCCTCTCAGGGGCTCCAGCAGCAAGGCCACCTCCTCCTCCTCAAGGGGGGCCGAAGCAAACAAATGCTAAGTCCTCACTGAAGAAAGCAGTTTCATCCTCTGCCTGCCCAGTGCCCGGCATATGGGAATCCCAGTCTGCCAGCAATAGAAGAAATCTAATGGCAGCCTGTAGCTAAAGAGAAGACACCAATCTCTGATGGTGTTAGTCCATTCTTACACAATAGCACATGTACTTACGATGATACGAGACGAGAGGAATGAGGATAAACCTCAGATTGTTCCACAATTTTACTACTGATCTGACACTCTTTCTTTTGGAAATCAGACTGCGTATTTCTGTGCACAAATCAGCTCTACGGAGGTACCTGGGACGGAGTTGTTCCAAGTCTCAGCTACCTTCAGGACAGAGGGTTTCAAAACCCAATATAGACTATTTATAAGAGCAAACAATGAGCTTTGATAGAGAAGGAACATCTCTAATATTTCACATACCTCATGTTGGATAAGACTCACACCAGCGTTTATAAATTATTTAAGAAGTAAATAACACAGCCTTCCTTTTCTATCCTCCTCACCTATTTTTTTCCATCTATGCTTTTTTCCCCTTTCAATAATAGCAAAACCTTTTGGCATTAAAAAAAAAGTATTTTATTGACCACTATAATGGATTCAAGGTCTGAATCCAAGGTTACCAAATGAAAAAGTACCTGTCTAGCTGTATTATGTCAGAAAGAATGACTCTTTAATTATTGAGTTCCTATAACTACGATCAAGGATTTTGCTTCTGATTAAATTCCTAAGAGCCATTAGGAATATATGGATCCCAAAAGAAAAGTCTATGGCATCAACACAAGTATAATTTCTGGCCTCTCATATTTAAGGAGGAGAAATACAGATAAAAACATGATTAAAACAAAAAAATACAGCACACACACAAGCACTCCCTGAAAAACCTGTCTGGTATTTGCTACAGAAAGATTTAAATAGCTGCTTTTGATTGAATTTATCTGTATTAAGCACTCACGGAAACTGTTTTGTACTCAAGGCTTTGAGCTCTTGTGTTGATTGGACACAGTTGCACAATGGAACTCTCACTTGTGGTGAAAAATCGTAAAACAGTAAGCTAAACTTGAACAGAATTTTGTGAAGATCCTCAGAATCAAAGAAAGCAGCTTTCCCACAGAGTATCTCCTACAAGTAGGGGCTCAACAAGCAATATATCTGGGGTATCAATAATAAACTATAAACCCAGCCCTGCAAGAAGCCGAAGAAAGCGGAGCGGCTCAAGACAGACATTGAAGAGTTTTCAGGAATGCACCTGTATTCCACAGAGTGGGAATGATCTCCTTGAACAAATTACATCACTCGGCTTCCGAGTTAAAAACACCGTCATTAGGAAAATATGTGCAAGAGTAACGGATAAAAGCAGCAGCGCGCGCGCGCGCGCTGTAACGCTTTCGTTTAACCTTGCAGCCTTTCGACCGAAGACCCACAAATCCTGTGAATAAATACACTTTCTATTTATATATACTTATGCAAATGTAGGTTCTTCTGCCCGATGACGGTGTTATTCACACGGCATTAGAACAATCCGCGTACCGGGGAAACTCAGGCACAAAGCAGTTGACGTAAACGCCTTCAAACACAGCTTTGGGTGAGTAACCCACGTTCCAGCAGCACTAAAGGACCCAGAGCTTTCACTGGATTGAAAAGATTGACAGCACAAGTGGCTGCATTGAGACTATTAGAAATACGTGAATAAAAAGCAACGTTTCAAACTCCAAACGGCTGAGTGAGAAGACAATATTGGTAGCACCAGGAGTACCATGCAAGATCCACCTCCAGCTGGGGAAGACAAACATAGGCCAAGGCCAAAGAGCACACCGTAAGAATAAGAAGACAAGACCCATGCCAAGGGAGACAGAAAATGCAGCACGTTGAAAGGGAATATAAATAGTCTAGCAGGAACATTCATCAGAGTGTGATGAAGCTTGGGCTGACAAACAGAAATGGCATTGCTCAGAAAACAGGTTGGAAAAGATGACACTGTTTTTTAGAATCACTTGCTGAAAAGAAAGAAGAAAGAAGAAAGAAGGAAAAAAAAAAAGCCAAATAGCAATACATCACTGAATCTCTGACTTCAAAAATAGAGACTGGGCTTGGTAAAGGCCACTATTATTCTTTATAAAAGAGGAAAGACTTTTTACTTTCAAGTCTAATTATAGAGTTCAATGGAAAGTTACATTGTGAGCTGAAGAAAATTGCCAAACTTTCAATATAATTTGAAGAATAGTATAATCTTTATTCAAGTCTGGTCTGGACACGTGTTACATTTTAACAAGTACTTTTGCATTGGAAAAGTTCTCAGTCACAGCAAATTTTAGTACCACTGGAACCAGACATTTCAAAATATGTAGAGAAACAGATCGCTGCAAAAGAGACATCAAAATTTTACCTTGAAGCTCTCCAAGGAATCCAAGTATAGCGGGGACAAGAATAACAAAGGCCCACTGCCCACCTCCATGCCCCTCACCCCATGGGATTGCTTATTTTCTAGTCCCTCATGGACATCTTTGGCTCACGGAGGCCTGGCTGGATGATGGGTCCTCGTCACATCATCATCGTAACTCTGTACAGTTGGCAGTCCTTCTCCCAAGGAAGTCAGAACGCACTTAGCTCAGATATTGAATTTCCTTTCACCTCTCCAGAGTATGGTGTTTCCAACTCGGGGTTAAGCTTGTTTGCAGTTCCTGGGGAAAGGGATTGCTGCTGTTGCTATTGTCTGCACTGTGCATGGCCTGGGAACAAAGAACTCTGGTTTCTAGGGCTCTCGCAACTCTTTAAACAGTCACTCCCTAAACGAAAATTTCCTGAAATCCGACCCTCGGATCTGAACCTCTTGAAAACTTGGGGATGAACAGTCTGGATTTAAATCCCCCAAACCAAACATCACGCTTCTTTGGTTTTAATTTTTCCGAACCTCCATTCCGAAGCAGCCCAAATCTAATCCTAGCATGGCCAAACCCGAACCTCTTAACAAATCTCATCCCGAGCTGACAGTACCATCTGAGGCTGACAGCACCATCTGCGAGGGAGAAAGTTGCTCCTGCAAGATTTCTGCCATCTTCTACTCAAGCCCTGCAAGATCAAAGGCAAGATTTCAGCAGGCAATAGTCTCAGACTCATCCTGAAGATGCAGATCCCAGCTAAACACAACCTCTTCAGGAACCCTGCAATCCCACAGGACAGGTTGCTGGACACTCCTGCAAACAATGAAGCCATAAGCGCTTTGCTACAAATTGCAGCATCTTCCCCCTTGCCTGAATGCAGGAGTAGTAATGTTAATAGCCCATAGTATTAAGTACATGTTACGGACATTCCATAAACACCAAATACTGCTCAAAAGACCTTTAATAAAGTTTAAATCTAGCTGCCATTCTCTGCTACTTTCCAACAGGCCCTCTCCAGAGGTGGTTTTGATTTTCCAGCCAGTCGGGGTCTACAGTGGTCAAACAAGAACCTGAACTTTGGGAGCTCTGCAGCAGTCCCTCCAGTCATCATAACACGGCTTCGATGGGATCAAAAGGACCTCGTATCAGATGGGACTCGTGGGAAGTTACATCAGACCTTTACTTGCCCAAAGAAGGTCAGCAAGTCAGAGGGTTCAGAAACAGCGTGCAAAACATGGCACACGTTGCAGGGTGTGGATAAAGAGGAAGGATCTTTCATAAGAAACAAAAATAATTGACATGGCATATTTCATCTGACTACAGTTTTTCTCTATTTCCTGGAGAAACCAAAGCACCGAGGGAGATAACAATTTGCACACATTCACGCAGAGTGTATCAGAACACGGGCCTCTCGGTTTGCAGGACACCTCTCTCTCTCTTTCTCTCCTAACAGGCTGTTTCTCCATTGCCTGGAGAGGAATGCACTGGAGACTCCACACTTCCAATTCTCCCGCTTTTACACGTTACCGTGTTTATCTTTGTTACACTATTGCTTGAAAACTGAAGCATTTCTAACTGCTGCTCTTTTTATTCACTATTCTGTTCAGTCCCAACTAGCTGTGAATGTATTTACACCCTGGAGTTCGGTCAGATACGCAGGAGATTGTAGTGTGAAAGCAGCAGGCTCCTGGCTGGCTTCCCAAGGAGGAGGTGGATCCTCTTCTCGGGCACACCCAGCACCTGTTGGGGACAGTGACCTCCCAGGGTAGGGGATGCTGGCCCAGCTCCTCCTGACACGCCAGAAGGACACGGCCTCCTTACGGACTGGAAAGGGCTAGCAAGTCCAAAATCTACTTCTCCGCAGCGCTAAAAAGTGCAAGGTCCTGCCCCTGGGTCAGGGCAACCCCCAGTATCAACACAGCTTGGGGGATGAAGGGACTGAGAGCAGCCCTGCGGAGAAGGACTTGGGGGTTTTGGGGGGGAGAAGCTGGAGCTGAGCCAGCCCCGTGCGCTGGCACCCAGAGCCACTGGCACCCTGGGCTGCAGCCCAGGAGGGGACGGGGGGATCCTGCCCCTCTGCTCCCAGGGATCTGCTCTGGGGAGAGAGACCCCCCTGCAGTGCTGGGGCC
>WTSP01012219.1:102201-116298 GCA_025331215.1 Actenoides lindsayi
AAAAAGCAGATATAAATTTGTAGACAATAGAATTTGAGGGAAGAAGTTTCACAGAATCCCAGCACAGTGGGGGTTGGATGGGACCTCTTGAGATCCTCTCATCCAACCCCCCTGCTCCAGCAGGCTCACCCAGAGCAGGGAGCCCAGGATCACATTGTCCAGGTGGGTTTTAAATCTCTCTGCCTTTCAAGGTAGAAAGTTGAGTTAGTTCCTTTCAAAATAACACCTTCACTGTGGAAAAATACTTAGAAGGATACAAATTCAAAGCAAAACAGATTCCTGAAAACTACCTAAGAATGAATTACACCTAATATTCATTCTCTCAAGAAAGATGCCATCTGGCTCCTAGGCTTCAGAGCAAACATACAGCTGAAGGCACGAGCACAGCACATCATGTGCTCCCCAAACAGCATCACCATGTCCCTCTAATGACAGTACCCAGAACACCTACTGCTCAAAATTGCCTTCATCACTTAGTCTTTTCAAGAGTAACATTCCTTGAAGGTGGACAATAATTCACACTTTAGCCTGCATTGACTCCGGTGTCTTTCCATCAGACAGGTATTTATTTTCCCAGGTTTGATATAAATTCTAAGTACCCTGTAGTTAAGGATTACAGTTCAAGTTTTGTTTGCTCTTGAAATTCTAAGAAGAAAAAAAAAAAAAGGTCAAAGAGAAAACATCAGAGGCAGTCAGGCAGTCATGGTCATGCTTTTAGCCATTCCTGAATTTTTTTGCTTGAATAAGTAGGCCAAATTCTGCAAAACATCTTTATGGCCATCTCTTCAAATTACAGAACTCTATGTCAGCTGCAGCAATTGAAAATGCAACTGAGAATAGAGCTGTTTTAAGGCCAGCCAAGTTGATATTTCATGTAATCTTTCACAGTGATGAGATCATATTCTACTACCAAGCTAATACCATAATCAAGATAAGTCCCTGTTTTAGAGGGGCCATGACTGACACATTCCTTCCTTCTGCCTTAAAGGCACCATCCTGCTTCTACAGCCATCAAGCACCCAATGTTTTTTCGCTCATTTCTCTATTTCTTTTTTAGATTTTAGAAAAAGAAACACTTATTTTGCCATTACATATAAAAACAGAAGATCGAGCTCATTTAATGAATAAAATATCCTTGAAATCCCAGGTCAGATTTTAACCTGGGTCAATTTAGCTCATTTCCACTGTGGCCCACACTCTGCTTAACTCTGTGCAGATTTCTGCCCCACCATACAGAACAGGCTTTTGAAGTGCAGGCTGCCTCGCTGCCTTCCGGATGAAGCTCTTCTCAGGCAGCCTCTAAAGATCTTTGCACCTTATTTGCGAGGGCTCTGGCCAGGTTCACCCGAGTGTGTTTAGTTGTCAATCTGCAAAGAGGCAAATATGTTTGTAATTAGCAGAGTCCTTAGTTTACTGTATATAAATCAGGAGAAGGGAAAGATATTGTTAAATGAAGACAGCTATCAAAGGAATTATTTTGCTTTCAATTAGGTTCATAAGGAAAAAGCCTTTCCAGTGGCTGGTTTCCGTTGGATCTAACTAGATGCCCTCATTTGTTTTGCAGGGGTCCAAAGATTAGCCCTTCATTAGGGCAAAGTTAAGAGAAACAGCTAATTTAAAACTCCTTCCCCTACTCCATAGATTTTTGTCTTCCTTTTAACTGAGATGATTTGCTGGTAGGTCATTTATCTTCTCTGACAGATGCTGCTGTTTAGCTTCTGATCACTTTGTAAAGTGCACACACACTCAAACCCAAAAGACTGCAAGGAAATTTTATGACACGGAAGCAAGAAAACATGGCAGCTTCATACTGGTGTGGATTTTTTCTAAGACATGATCCTGCTGCAGTGATTAGGTAGCTACTTGTTTGTTACAAACTCTTCCTTCATTTGGCTTTTTTTCCCCTGTCTGTTTTATATTTCAGCCATAACACTTCCAACCAAGCAACCACTCAGATCAGACAGGCCTGGTCACTATTCGACAAGGTAGAGAAGAGCTTTTTGGAAGAAGCACATGTAGGTAGACCTGACACACAACAAACTTGCCTTTTCAAAGAGCATTAAGTAAAAGCATTGTTAAAAGCACCCTTTTTAAGGACCAGTACAAAACCATCTGTAGCCCTTAACATAACCTTTTCTTACTTGAGAGAGCATTTTTTTGTGTGTGCACACTATGTTTCAGAAGGCTTCAGTAAGGAAGAAAGCAACTACTTCCACAATCCTATAGGAAGGAAGAGAAATGCTGCCCTGTCCTAATTCAACTCTACTAGAATTATTACTCCCACCCTCTGAGATTTGCCCCATCTCACTGCAGTTTGTAACTCATTTCCCAGCTCCAACGGCTGAACCACTCCTGCGTTAACTCTGCAGGGGCAGTAGCAATACCCAGGCACTTGGAAGAAAGATCCTTCTCCGGGATGTAAAATCCTTGGGCATCATTCTCAGCAGACCACACTGCTACTCGTCACATTAATGAACACAGCCAGCATTATTTGCTTACTCTCACTACACAATCTGGCCCTTAACAGCACAGGATCCCACGTCACCTCTCTTCTCTGAACTATGACACCCAGAGGGTCTCCCTTACCCAAAGGAAAGCTGAGTAGAACCGCAGCGATGTTGTTTTGCAGCCCTGTGCTATTTGATTAAATCCCCATTTGCTGTGTTCTTTGGCCACCCCTTTTCTCAAGGCTGTATCTCTCACACAGCTGTTGCACATTGACTTGGGGAATTCATTTGGAGACTGGGGAAAGCAATCGCTTGGCAATTCCAGCGCTGCAAAGGCAGAGCTGCAGTGCCTTTATGCAGCACCTGCTGAGGGGACCTTTTACTGCTTGCATAATATGGAACAGGAGTTTGGCCCCAAGGGGAGGATCTCGCTATACACAGGCAAAACCCAGGTTCTGCCTCATTATAGTTATTGGCCTACCAATTAACTGGCTTCCTGTGAGAGCTGGGAGGAAGGCATTTTCTTCCTTGAGATGTTCAGGCTCTACAGTTTGTGAAGTTCTTTACTTTAAGGACTGCGTACGTCCCTGATTGGCATTTGTCACTAGCCATTCAAAACACTTTTCGTAGGCCAGATACTGTACAAAACATCACACTCCACTTTTTACAGGTGGGTAAACTGAGGCACGGGACAGGCCACCTCACCATGGTAATGCTGCATGTCCATAACCCAGCCCAGCGCTCCAAGACTCAAGGCACTGTGTGCAATCTGCCTCCACACAGCTTCACTGGCTGTCCAGGTATCAGCTAACTAGTTGTACATAATTTTTAACAAGGAGTGTCAGAAATATTCCTTCCTGGGAATGTTCTGTGTTTGAGAAAATATCTGGGGTGCCTCTGGGAGTTTAATATAGGTCATTGGAAATGTCTTTCTTGAACATCCTTCTGAGTCATCCCCTGGCAATACCATCTGCAACAATACGGAACTCAATTCGTAATCACTGTAAGAGTGGGAAAAAATGTTAACAAAGGTAAAAATGCCTGAAACAAAAGTTCTCCTCTAAAGAAGCTGTGTAATGCTTGAAGACTCTTTAATATAAGCAGTGCCTACGATGCAGCACATACCTACAAAGTGTTAAACTGCGCTACCGTAGTAAAACTGTCAGCCTTGATTATTTAAAAGGTGTCTGTCTACCTGTAGGCTTCACTTTCCTTCACCGTGGTTATTAGTGCATCCCACACGTCTGATCGGACCGGCCAACGCTCTACTCTCTTCATATTACACTTGGCCCCTGCTCCTGATTTATCAGCCACGGAGACAAAAGCTTGGCTCGCCCCTTCTGAACAACAGAGATTTATTCCTGATGGCATCCCTCTGCAGTCCAAGAAAACCCCCGTGTGCCTTTCGTGACGAAGCCACGCTGATGCCAGAAGCGCTCACCAGCCAGGGCAACGACTCCTCGTTGTGACGAACGACGGGTAGCACACCAGCGCCGCGGGGGACGCGACCGTCTATCAGAGGTGACGTGGCATGAGCCATTACTTCCAAACTCACTCGTTCCTTCCCCATCACCGACCACTTTTCTTCACAGTTTTGCAGCTCTGTCTGCAGGCCCATATCTCGTTCTCCACATCTGCATCTCCCCTCTGAGCTCGAGTCTAGCCCACGCTCATCCCGTGCAGCGCTGAAAAGAGGAAGACTATCTAGGCAGCCTCTACACTGGAGTGAAACGATTTATACTCCCTCCACACCACGACAGAAAGAACCTTTATGCAATCTTTGTGTTTCTATTAAACATTAACGTGCATGAAGCAAGATGGGCTAGATTCTGAGCTCACTGTCCCTGATGGACGTGGGCAGTAAAATACTTCTCTTGCATGGGATTACTCCACGATCTGTCCCTTCACAACCACTGCCATAATTGTAAAGTTTAAGGGGAGCTTTGCCTGACTCAGAAGCCGCTGGCAAGAGCTTCTCTAAGCCAAAACATGCTTTAAAATAAATAGGGTCTAGATGATCTTTGATGTGAACCTATCGCTGAGATTTGTATTGCTTACCAGGTTAATTAGACTAGCCGACATTTTTAATACCGTTTTGCATACCTCAGCGAGACAGAAAGATAAAGATTTAATTTTCTCTGAATGGCCCTATGAATTTCTGTGAAATTGCTCGCTGTTATCTCCAGCAAAGCTCTTTGTGGTCTAGCTGTATTTGTTCTGCATAATGAACAGAATGCCAGTGGTTTCCATCTACACAGAGCTCTTCACTCCGGGCACTTTACAGATACGGCTGACTACTTTTACTAGTTAAAAACGGAGTTACCAGAGGCAAAGAAGATTTAGCGGTCAAAACCCAAGTCTGTGGCAGAGTCAAGAATAGAACTTCGAGCTTCTAAACTATTCCCAAAGGCCTGTTTTAACCACTACAGAGCACGACGGGAGCAGGGTGCAAGCACAGGTCGAGTTCTGTGCCAAAGGGAGAAGCTGCCTGCGGCGTTGCCGGCTCTACCGGAGCCGCGTGCGCGCGCACGGGCTGCCGAGCGTGCGCACCCGCGCATCTTCCCATCCCCCAAGTCTTTACCCAGCTCTCCTTATGTGTCACAAGAGAATAAATGCCTGAGACATTATCTGCCCATTCCAAGAGTTCAGAGAATGTGTATGACATCATGGGCATGACTCCCCCACTAATCACATTATATGCTGTTTAACTTAACACTGCTAAGCTTTGTCTGATAACATTGTAAATACCATTTTATTGTAAATTAGATTATACAAACCTCCTCAGAGTTTAGGTCAGTTCTTGTGTGAGGTCCTTGTTCCCCCCTCCTCCTCTCTACTACCCCAAATTGAATCTTTTTGGTGTCTAAGCCAGGGCATTTCTACAGAAGGAGGCACAAGAAGAAAAGAAGGCTGAGCCATTATCAGTTTCTAAGTCAGCACTGCAGATTGCAGTAAGTGGACAGAAGACTCCATACATCTGGGGTTTTTTTTCTTTTTTTTTCTTCCCTTGGAATAAAATCAATAGGTTTTGTTTTTCTCTTGAAGCTGGCTGGATTTCATTATGATCTTCCTGTGAGGTAGCATATACTTGAGAGCTATCGCTTCCTTCTATCAAGCCTAAGCTGAGTTGTTCCAGTTGGTAGCCACTGTGTTCTTATCCTGGCCCTAAGGCTTCTGATTTGTTTACAAAGCGAGCCACAGAAGTGTTATTTTAGTTTCATGCTTGCATTTGATTCTGTTTTCTCTAATGAAAGAGACAGGCTCTGACTACATTAAACCATAGCCCCAGCACCAGCAAGGTCTTGAAAGCGATCGACGCATCGATGCTTCCCAGTTTCTGGGAAGGATATTTTAATTTTCATATTTTGACACATTTGTTGCTAAGAGAGATATCTGAGACCTTTCTAATCTTTTAGAAAACCTCAGCAACAGGTTTTCCCAACATTTTTAGTCTTCTACATGAGAAGATGCTCCTCATCTTTCGTCCCCAACTTTATCAAGGAGATAAATATCCCGTGCTACTGCAGCAGAAGTTTGGGAATCTAGACTTCTGAGGTGTCACCTCAGCTATGCTCAGCTCTGTGCTTTGGTCCTCCCTCCAGCCAACACTGGCTCGTAGTGTCACCTGAATTCTGCTTCCCATCCACAGGCAGAACCCTGAGGCTGGTGACAGTTCAGACAGAGCTATACCACTCAGGACTGGAACTACCACCTCTCAACACCAAAACAAGGCTTTGATTTTTGAAGTGGGAACCACTTCTCAGGAAAGATGTAGACTTAGAGGATCCCTGGAGAGAAAAGCCTTTGTAGGCAGCTCACTCGGTGCTTGCTGCTCAGGGCCTGACGTATCCTTAGGGTAACTTCCTCGCACGATGTGGTATTAAGGAATATTAAGGACTATTTGTGAGCTAGCACCTCACAAAGGAACGTGACACAACGCACCCGGTGACTACTCAGACCAAAGCTAACAAGTGTTAGTAAGGCCCCAGTGAACTGCACCGAAGACAGATTCTCACATCCTTGAGCAAATTGCCTGCCTTTTGCATTCCTACATGTTCCCATCCCAAGCAAGGCAGCAGCAATGCCACACAAACACACCAAAGGATGCTCTAACATACACATTTTGAGATCTTGCATGAAACTCAATCTACCTGAACTGTGATGGCTCTAGAGTGCATTTGTTATACATGCTATAGGAACTGGATTCTGTGAACTCCTGATTTCCCATGGCAGATTTTAATGAAACTCATGTTATGAAACTCAAATAGCTGTCCTGAAAAGAAACACATCTTGTCCCAAAGGAGCTTAATGGACATTTCAGTGGGTGTCAGGCAGATGCAAGCAAGACTGTGCTCTATGGAATACATCCTCCCTATCCTTTGGCCACTTGCAGAACTCATTGAAAATAAGCCTTTCTGGTGGTTTTCATCACCAGTTAGTTCCTCTCTCCACAGAGATAGTGATGAAGCAACATGATTTGCAGGGCAGTTGCTTGCTTGATGATGGAATTCTCATACGGTTCTCTAATTCATCAGAGAAAAGAACAAACCTAATAAGTTGTAAAGAATTTATATACAGGAAAGGATAATTCCAGAATAATTAGCAAATCAGATTATTTACCTTTTTAAACGTATTGATGTGTTTCCTCATAAGCATGCTATAGAATTTAACCCAGTATGAGATAAATGAACTTGAGTAATGTTACTGCTGTGAGCCATGAGCAGTGAAGCTGAAAAGCTGCAGTCATCCAAAATGCCCAAAACGTACCCTTTCACCATCATTAGGAAAACAGATTTATATTCATTTTATTTTTCCCTTTTCTGTCCCTATGTTCTTTATTTTGGGATGTCTCATCCAATCACTCACTTCTAGAATAACTTTGAGCTCAGACTTCCTAACTCCACCTCCCACATTAAGATATTTCAGTTCATTCTCCAGTGAGCGGACCAGTGTTATTGTCCTTAAAGAGAGGTACAGAGAAGTTCAGCTACTGGGCCAAAAATCTCAAAGTGACTTGACCCCAGAAAAACATCCAGAACTCTTCTCCAGGGTGTAAATCTGTGGCTCGGTCTAAACAGTTCACAGTACCAAGAGCTGAGTTGACTGAGGTATTCAAAAAACGCTCGCGGGTGATAAGGTGATGGCAGGAAAGCTCAATGAATCTTCCTATCTGTGTTTAATGCAGAACCCTACAGCCTTTTTGCAAGGAGAATGAATTAAAGGCGGCAGCAGCACAGATGAAGATAACAACATGATAGGAGGATTAACTGATAATCCCCGCAGGTGCCACATGGGAAATTGCCAGACTATTAACTATGGCATGAAATACGGTGTGAAATTGTTGGGCTCTGTGATCCCACGCGTCTTTTCCAACTTAAATGATTCTATGACTCTAAATCTAGCTCGTAAACAAGCCTTACCTCGAGACGAATGAAACGGAGAATAAGTGACAGAACTGATGAAAAGATCATAACCAAGAGGAATGGATGTTCAACATCAGTGGTGTGGGGAGCTCCCCAGCAGCCCCAAAATCGGGTCTGCTGTCTCATAGTCCATAAATGATCTGGAAATGCTGTAGGTTGGTGGCTGATGATACAGAGCCGTGACCAAAAATGAAAGGTAAAATTTAGTCAGTGAGTGGGTGCTACAATAGTAAATTTAATTCAGTGTTCATAAATGAAAAATAATGTATGAGGAAAAAGCTGTTCTCGCTGTGCTTTAACTCAGCTAATACCAGTCATGAAAGAAATCCTCGAGAAGTTGATAGCTCTCTGAGAAGATTGGCACAGTGTCAGCAACTGGGAAAAACCACCCGTTTAGGAATTTTCAGAAGAATAATGAGAACAAGGCAGAAAAAGTCATCATTGCTCTGTGCAAATCCATAGTATGCCCATCTCCAGTACCGAGAGCAGTTCCAGTAACGGTGAAAAGACAAAGCTAAAGAAAGGGCGAGGACCACGGTGTACCAAAGGTGTGCAAGAGATGTTAGAAAGCCTTAGCACAGGGAAAACTTAAGCAAGCCAGGGCCTTTCAACCTGGAAAACAAGAAGAATAGCAATTAAGTTATAGACAAGTGGTTACAGCTTGGAAAAGGTAAACAGCAATGATTAATTTAAAGTAGTCTTAACAGAAAGAATAAGGCACCAACTCAAACTGGCAGGCGGCGAGCGGGTTCCGAAGCAAACAAAAGGAAGTTCATTTTCACACAATACCTCATGATGTTGTGGAACTCATTGCCACGGGATGTTATGGCAGCCAAAAACACAAGTGGGTTTCAAAAAAAAAAACAACCCCCGATTAGACAATTTTATGGAAAAAGGTCCATCAAGGAATATATCAAAAACAATGATCCAGCTGCAGCCTCCGGCTCAGGAAGGTCTCTAAACCAGAAACCACTGGAAGCTGGGAGGGTTTACCAAAGGAAGTATCACTCTATACTCGTCCTGTTTTCCATACACAAGTTATTAGCCATTATCAAGAGGCAGGATATGGGGCTAGGCAGGCCTGTGCCGTGACTCGGTTTCGTGTTTGACCGATACTAACCGATGCAGATACAAACACACACCCCTCCACAACTAGGGATAATTCTGGAAAGGCTGCTGTAGCTAAATGCACTCACTTAGAAAAGCAACATAAAAAATGACAGCATTTTCCATTTGAGTAGGACTAGAACTGGCTTTTGTGTTTCCTTAGGTACCTTCTGGGTCTATGCTTTGCAGAGAGGAGTTAAGATGTTATCCTCCTTTTTATTACCTAACTACAGTAAAAAGAGACAAATCCAGCAGAAAGAAGGAACTCCAGCCACACCATGACTTACATTCTGAGAGCTTCTTAGCTCAAGAAACTCCGGAGAACTACTGAAGTAACCGCCCACCAAGTCTGTTGAACGTGGCCACGTCGCACCAGTGCTTTAAAATCCAGATGAAAACCTCCAGTCATGCTCAAGGTCTAGGACACAACTGGAAGTCATGGTAACAACGGCGCAAAACAGCCCTTTAGGATCTTGCTCCTTGCAGACTCAAGTATCCTGAACACATTTTGCAACTCAAATGGCCTCCTTATCTTCTCCTTCTCCATCAGTGAAAACAGAGAAGGAAGTGACTCACAGTTAACTGGCACCCACCACCCCCCAGCAGCTACGAGTCTATGAATCAGATGACAAGCCTGCTAGAACAGGGTACTTACCACCCTTAATTGTTTCCCAAACCACGGCTGAAAAAATTACAAATAAAAAAGAGGACGGCAGTGAAGGGATTTTACCAGGATACCCTTATTCTAGCTTCTGTCGTGGCCCTTGGTTTGACAGCTGGGAAGGAAATGCTGCTGTCTTGGCATGAAGTAGCAGCATAAAGAACAACACAAAATGGTACATGCAAGATAGTCTGAAGAGAAAAACTGTGCATCGATCAGTAGCCACGTGGCAAAGCTGCACTGGTATGTAATACACTGAGGGGTAGAATGACACAGGTACATATTCTCTGGTACACTTGGCCAAATACCAAAGGCTTAACGACTTGGTAGTCCTGCAATACTAGCCCAGATCCCAAGGAAAAAAGTTACAAATGGAGATGACTGTATTATTGACCAGTTTACCCCGCTAAAGAAGCCTCCCCAGTTCCTCATTCAGCACCTAGGACACAGAGATCTATTAGCGTGAATACTTTTGAGTCAGGACTCAAACCTGTGCTTAGCCAGACCAAGGAAAGGTGCCATTTTCCAGGAAGAATAAGTACGTGGAGAAAATACAAGTATTTTATATATAAGGAGCTCCTTTATACACAATGTACAGGTACTAGCAAATTTCAAAGGGGATAGAACCAAGGCAAAACTCCATAAACAAGGGTCAACAAAGCTCTGACGTTCATTTGCATGTGCTTGGCCATAACTTGATCCCCCTAAGGACTACAGATCTTGGTTACAGCAACTCTCTCCAGCTGGGGGTTTTTGTGAGTCAGAGGTGAGCCAGAACAATTCTGCTTCCTACTTGTTAATCCATACTGGGATTAATAAAACCAGCAGATTCATGTTTGACACCAAAATAACAACTGACTAGGAAAGGTGGCTACTTCTTCTTTTGAAAGTGATACCATTTATTTAGGGACCTGATCCCAAGGCCCAGGTAGGCAAGCCTGGAGCTTCATCCTTAGACCCCTACCTTCATTCTGTCACCCATCCCAAACTTGCCACAAAAATACATACGTACTTCTACACGTAGACAGAAATTCCTGTTGCCTTCCATTAGGAATTCTTCTACAAGACAAAGCAGTGAGATTCCTCAGGTCAAGGACTCTAGTTTGTCACGCACTTCTTAACGCAGCATCCAGCACAAACAGAGTCTAGAGCCTGGAAGTGGTACTACAAAAGATAATAATAATACTACTAGCTTAAGTAAAAACAATCAAAAATAAAACCCAATAAACCATCCCCTGCTCCCCTTAAGAAAATTTGTTTATTCACCCCCTGACAAAGGAGGTTGCCCTATTTATCTGCCGGGAAACCTCAGACATTCCTCGCATGTGCAGCACAGATGGTCGCCACACAACAAAAGGCAGAAGGGCTCCCTGCACACGCACGGTGGACGTGTCTGGTTTCTGGATATACAGAAGCTCAGTCAGAGCTACTGCTCCAGCAGAGCTGCTATGCATCCAAAATCCCAAGCAAATACCAAAAGCCATCAAAGTCCTGCGAACGTCACGTCTTAGGGGAAAAAGAGACTGTCTGGGAAAAAGGAGATGCACAGTGCACAAAAAGGAGATGCACAGCCTTGGTTGTGAGGCTTAATTCATTAGAGTATTGCTTTGAGATCCTGAGGTGAGAAGTGCGAAGGAAGCAGAAGCATTATTTATTAAAGCTCAAGGCTCTGTCGTTCCTTTATCCTCAGATATTCTGATTTTTCATTCCAGGCTACTGCTACTTCAGGTTTTTTTCAGCTGTCTTAATCTTTTCTTTCCCAAATGGAACTGCCCCGGGCAGAGAGGATATGCAGCATCTAGATTTACCCATTGCATTTATTTATCTTACTCTTTTCTAATTAATTTACTGCTTTGACCCCAGTCCTGCTCTTCCTTTGATTTCAATCACAGAATCATAGACTCACTTTATGGTCAAATGCCAACTGTGGCTACTCTCCGTGAATTTTGCAAATAAATGCCACTAATATTTTTACTACCTTTCCACTACTTACACAAACACATACACAAACATATAGGAAGAGGCCTGCAAGGTCCATGTTAGCAAACCAGGTGTAAATATCATTGCAAATTCTTCTGTAAATTGAAAGGCAGAGCAGTCTGGCAGTAACCACTTCAGTCCCCAAGGTAGACAATACAAACTATAATCAAAGAATAAACCTGGGGGAACTGCAGGAACTGAAACAAAACCCAGCGGAAAATCAACTCTGTAACAGATTATGTTCTGTGACACAAATTGTACACAAGTTTCTGTCTTTCTTTATGAAATCAATGGGTGCAGAACTGCGTTCTAAGTAATATATATATATATATAAAAAGCTAAACATGTTTTCTCTTTTGAAGGAGTTGTTCCAGCTTTCAGTGCCTCGTTTTCTTCAAATACAGGACACAAACCTCTCTCTTTTTTCCTCAGCTTAGTGAAAACATAAATAAACCAGGAAATTAAAGACAAAAAAAAAAAAGAAAAAAAAAAGAGAGAAATCTACTTTTTCCGCATCCTGTTGTGCTTAAATAGAACATGTTGTACCAGCCTGTACAACTTCTCAATAAAATGTATTGCGGACACTTCAAAAGCTGACCATAATCATGAGAGTTAAGTGAGGAATGTCAGCTTGGACGGGGGATTTCGCCGCTTTTGTTACACATTAGTTAAGCACGCAGGTTTGTGTTTCTTACTTTATCTTGGATTTTACCATAATGTAATTGAACTCTGTTACCTTTTCCAGTATCCTAAGTGTTCCTCTAAGTGCTTGTATGGATTTGGGCTTAAGGATATTGTAACAGATCCAGAGGCTACTGATGGCAAAAGCCTCCGCAGACTTTGTTTAGTTCTTCGATGCGGAAACTGTTTTTTCCTCTGTCTTCTTAATACCCCCCAGGATCAGCCTTCAGAGATGTTCAGAAATAAGGTGGCCGCTATGAATCCAGAGGCAAAACTCACACTTATTTCAGCAAAACTAGGCTTTACAGAATTTGATTGTAGAGGGACCATTCACATTATATCAATCCCGTGCGGTATATTCACGGCATTTGCAGGACTATGTCCTTAGCAGTCATCCTGGTGTCTTCCACCAAAGCATGGTTTATTTCCCTCAGTTACCTCCTCACCCCTGAGTCTTCATATAGACACTACAGAATTTGCAGTGGGATGCTTGAGCTCCTCAGAAAGCAGTACCTCCACGTAACCATGCTTGATGAACAAATAGGCAACCAACACATTTCTGCAGATTTTACTACCTCCAGAGCAGATTATTTTTCTATAAAAAACAAGGCTTTCGGCTTCATATGTCACGTTCTGCATCAAATACACCCCTTTTACAGCCACAGCTCTGACAGGAGAAACACCACCACATTTAAAAAAACCAGATTCCTCACCCACTGCAGACACACGTGTGGGTGTCCCATGTTGTAGTATCACAGTTTCCTTCATCTCCTCACAACAGAGCACTTGCCGGGCCTTCAGGGAAAGGAGGCTGCACACCACGGCCCTTTAACCCTTCCTCTGGGGTGGAGGTGGGGAGAAGCACCTTGCTTTGAGGGGAGACCCACTGAGGGGGTATCTACTGTGGGGAAAGAGACTCTCTGAGGGGAGAGTCCACTATGGGGAGACCCACCATGGGGGAGACTTGCTGAGGAGAGATCTGCTGACAGAAGAGACCTGCTGAGGGAAGAGACCCACCATGGTGTAGACACACTGAGAGAAGACACCCACCATGGGGTAGACCTGCTGAGGGGACAGACCTGGTAAGGGGATACCCACCATGGGGGGGGAGACCACTGCGGGGAGAGACCTACTGAGGAGATATCCACTCGGGGAGAGACCCCACTGAGGGGTTACAGCATGGGGAGACCCACTGAGGGGGACACAACTGACACCTCAGCTCTGGCTCCTGATGCTTCCCCTCGCAAGAACCGCTGCGGCCCGGGGCATCTCCAGCAGCTGAGCGGGCTTGGGGGCAATTTTTGGAGGGCTTGTCTGTGGTTCTGTCTGGCGTGGGGGGGGGAGGGCTGGTAGGAGCCGCCTCAGACTCGCGACGAAGCAGCGGCGCCCGCGGTTCCCAGCGCCACAGGCCGGAGGAGCGGGCGCGGCGGCAGCGGCGGCGGCAGCATAGCGCCGCCTGGCGGGCAGGGCGGGCAGGGGGCGGCGGCGCGGGTCCTTCTTTCCCTCCCTCCCGGGCCCGTCTGTGTTTGTGTGTCGTCCCGTCCCCCCCCGCCCGGTCCCCGCCCCGCACGTCTCCCCGAGCCTGATTCCGTCTGTCTGCAGCGCGGCCGGGCAGCTGCCGTTACAGATACGGTGTCGGCGGGCCGGGGAGAGCGCGGAAACACCTGTTTCCAACATGGGGAAGGTGGGGAGGGAGCCTGCGGCGGGGCCGGGCAGGGCAGCGCCGCTCGCCCTCCTCCCTCCCTCCCTCCCCACCCGCCGCCTGTAACCGCGGCCGTAAACCCCGCGGGACCGCTTT
>WTSP01012220.1:0-13830 GCA_025331215.1 Actenoides lindsayi
GGAAAGGAAAGGAAAGGAAAGGAAAGGAAAGGAAAGGAAAGGAAAGGAAAGGAAAGGAAAGGAAAGGAAAGGAAACCCCCCAATGAAACAGCAATGAAGCAAGCAGTCAGATTGAAAAAGAACTTACACCAAAGTTTGGATCTAATACATGTTGTCTTCCAAATAAAATTACTTCTGATTTTTAGTGAAAGAAGCACTATTTTTAAATTGCCCATGAATGTTGACCTGTCTTTTTTACCCAAAGCTGGAGTTCTGAAGCAGGAATCCAGAGGAAACATGCTTTTCAAAGCAATATTGTAGTGTTTATGAAAGGACAGAGCCAAACCTAAATGCTTTCTTCAAGAAAACAAACAAAATTATACCCACAACAAGTAGACATGTAATACGTTTGGGTTTATGTAATGATTTTCTTGCCAAGTTTAGTTCCTCCAGGAGACAACAAAATAATTGCTGCACATCAGCTTTCTAGTGCTGCTCAAACACAAGTATCCCTGCAGCACACTACTGTCCAAATTATTTTGCAAACATCCGACATATTTCTGATCCTTAAAAAATCCTAATTTATCAAAGGAGAAGTTTTTTTGGCTCTGAGTGTAATTTAGAAATGGTGCTTTTCATTATCAATGTACTGTTCCAATTCTTTAAAAATAATTATTTTCTTGTATTCAAATCAGTATATGCAAATGTTTTCTTTACTTAAAGTAATACCATGGCTATTTTCTTAAATAGCTGCAACTCTTGTTGCTTTAAATCTCTCTTTCCATCCAGAGCATCAAGGGCATTTCAAGTTTATTGGATGAACTCATAGGATAGCCAGGTATTACAGGCTGATTTCACTGCATCAGTTTTACCCTTGTGGGAAGACATTATGTAGAAAATTAAATTATGTTGTCAATAACATGCCTTACATATCTGTCAATGAATAATAAAGTTTGGTACAGGGTGGATAATCTTCAGTGTTGTTTCTAGTTACTGCAATTATTACCTAAAAAAAACCCCAAAAGCAAACAAACCAAACAAAAAGGGCAAGTTCTGCTCAATCCAATGTTGCTCCTATCCTCACATTCACTGTCGCTGCTGCTTTGCCTCCCCAAGTTTCGTGGTACACCACAGCAAACCTTCCAAAAGTTTGTTGTGCAGGGACATCTAGTGGCAGAAGTATTATAAACCGAACGACAGTCTGATTTTTTCCCGAGACTTTCTCTTTCAGGAGACCCAGAGAGGGGTTACCAAGCAAAGAGACGTGACTTCTTCCCACTTTCAGGGACTTAAAGGGAGAACAGAGGCCAGTTTTAGAGGATGCTGCAGACCCTATTTCACCAAACTACATGTATCAAGAAGGTAGCATGGAAGAGCCTTGCTAACTTTTAAACCTCTGTTGCCGCTCCAGATTTTTGTCACAGTGAGCAACACATGACACAGATCAGTCGGCAGTCCAGGAGTGGTACTATTTATTCTAGAAAAATGTTTCTGCCTTTTTTTTTAATTGAGCTGTGTCCATATCTACACAAGTTCTTGCTTTTGCCACCTGTAAATCTTCCTGGAGTTCATTACATAAATATGAATAATGTTTGCCATGTGTTGGTTTATTTGTTTATTTTTTTTTATTCTTTTGGAGAGAAATATTGACTGTGAAATGTCTTCCAGGTAGGCAAAGTTTTTTTAGTCTCTGAATATACGTGTTACTAAACAATTACACCACATGGAGCATAAAGCATGATGCATTTATCCATGGCTTGTGAAGATGAAAACAGGTGAGGATTTTTTGCTTTGAACTAGATTTGTAAGAAAATCCTGTCTCCTTCAAAGGCAGCATTTGTTTTTACTGTAGATAATTCTACTACGCTGACAGAACAGACCTGTCATTTGCAGACTTCAGTGGCTGCACGTTTTCTACATCTGACAAACTGCACTGACATAAGGTGTCCATTTGACTTTAGCAATAACCTGGTTTTAAGTCAATATGGAACATGTCCTGGGACATCAGATTATAATAACCCTTTTCACCCCAGGGAATAGTAGAAAATAAATGAAAAAAAAAAACAAAACCCAAACAAACAAAACCAAACCAAACAAAACCAACCAAGCAAAATCCAACAACAACCAAAAAACCCCAAAACAAACCCCCCCATAATATATATTTCTGTGAACAAATCAGATATTTGGACTGATTTGAAAAAAAATTCAGTAAGCACAGAGAGAGCAAGAGAGAAACCATAGAACTGTGTTATGACCACCTCCTTTATATATGCAAAATAATTAGGGTTACATGAAAAATTCTTCACATACAAAGATAAGCAGTTACTGCTAAAAATACGCATATGAAAGCCTATTTATAGCATCAACACACTTTCCTTCTGTTGTGCAAACTTTTCTAAAATCATAGAAGTTTTGCAATGTTTGAAAGTAAAATTCTAGGAAATAAAAGGAATGAAAAATGGGGATAAACAAGATCTACAACCTGTACTGAATTATTGGAAATTTATAGAACTTATTTTATTGATTTATTAATAAATCAGAAAAAGATCAGGAAAGGATACTAGTATATTTTCAAATTTGGTAAAATTTCATTTTTTGGAAAAGAAAAATCAATGGAGAACAAATGCTAAGTCACAGAGTTTATACTTTTTTTTTTTTTCATTTGGGAATTTGCTATTGCAAAAAATATTATCTTTATTGTACTATAAAGGTTAATTTTGATATTACATAGCAAAAGGTTTCCAATCAAATTATTTCTCAAACCTCTGATTGTTACATTTTCAAAATGTTTATGTATCAGGTAAGATGCATCAGAAATTATTTTCAAAATCTGGATTTGAAAAGCAGTCAGTTCATAAAAATCCATAGCCAGCTCTGACTTCCAATACTTCACTGCTGCTGTAACATTCCTATTATTTGCTCAGGTTGTGAAAAAAACTTCATTCTCTAAATTTAATACAATATTGCATGTCCCAGAGTTCCGTATTTTGTATTAAACAGACATATTTCTCCTTGACAATCCATGATATATCTGGCATCAACAGGGAAATGATTTATTCAGATGCAGAAGAAATAGCTGACAGCTGATTATGCTGTCATATATTCCCCAGTAACTCAACTTATCAAAACATTAGCCAGCACTCTAGTGAATCACCAGAGCAATATTCACTAGATGCAGTATCTGCAATGAGCTAATTTTGGATAATAAGCTAGAAAATACTTCTGGGGAATTGGGGAGGATTGCAAAGGACTGTCATTTCACACATATAGTGAAGAGTCTGTATCAGCCACAATCCTGTGAACTATCCAAAAAACATGGATAATGGTCAAGAAGTCTAAATGAATATGATCCAGAACTCAGGTAGTTTAGCATATTACCTAAGTACATGTGTTATCCACACATGCAAATGAGCAGAAAGCTCAAATCAGTAATGTCTGAAAACCAATCTCTTCTGATGCTTGGGGCTGAGAATCACCACTAACATTACTGTGAAGACAGGAGAATACAGAACACTGAAAACTTAATTTTTTTGCTTAAATAACATTTGTACTTGTGCACTGACATAAAGGTTTAACACTCAGTTGTAAAAATATGTGATTGAGTAACTGAGATCATATATAATACTCAGATAATGGATAGGCTAACACTGTTGCAGGGAACCTAACAAGTTGTAAGAAAGGCTTCCTCCGTATTTGAGGGAGGTGGTGTATTCTAGCACTTGTATTAAGCACAAATACTTACAATGAGACCACCAGGGCCCTGAGTGCAAGAAGTTTGGCAGCCTCCCACCATATCAACCATCTCCCTTTCCCTCCCGGGATTGGGGATGGCAGGGCCACCAGTGACCTGGGACAAGGTCTAGGCTCAGCCTCCATGAAGTGCTCC
Organism: Actenoides lindsayi; assembly: GCA_025331215.1. Classification (NCBI taxonomy): domain Eukaryota; kingdom Metazoa; phylum Chordata; class Aves; order Coraciiformes; family Alcedinidae; genus Actenoides; species Actenoides lindsayi. The sequence continues at coordinate 3,866 of WTSP01012220.1, forward strand.
TTCTCCTGGGGGGAATATGCTGGAGCTCAAACCCTTTGCCCTGGCACTCTCCTGAGCTATGCTGTAGGGATACCCCTGCCATGACACTCCCTAGACGATATTTAACTTACTGACCTATCTCTGACATGCCTTGGGTGGCCATCCTGGGGCATCTCTGACTGAACCTGCTCTGCTTTCCTTGCTCAGGACTGCAGGACCACATCCCACATTAGGACTCCAGAGCATCCCCATGCACTGGTATGTGAATATGTATATATCCCCATAAGAGAAAGAAGGAATGTGACACAGGGATCACATCACTGCTCTCAGCCTGTCTCTGAGCTATACTGAAGAGATCTGAGCTGCTGGAAGGAATTCTGGCAATTTTAATCAGCAGCTGCTCAGGAAAGTGAGAAGTCACTTGTTTCTCCCATCCCCATAGAAGCCCATGAGCAAGTGGAGAAACTGAAAAGTGAAATTTTCAATATTTCTGAAGTTCATGTTTTCAATTTTGTCACAAGCTTTTTGCCCTCTTACGGAACAATAGTACAAAATTCTTTCCCTTCCCATGAAGCAAATTTCTCCACAGCTTTACTCTTTATCTAATCATTCCTGAAAAAAAACCCAACTCAACAAATAAGAAATTGAGAGTTCCTTCCCAATTTCTGTCAACAAGAGCTACCTGACTTTTGTCTGCAATTTGAATATCAACTTAGAAAGTATTTTCACTTCCTAATGAAGTCCATATAACTGTTGGATGAGTCATATAACAGTATAACATCATATATTTATCACACTATTCTGAAATTCTAGCCCAGACCTCTAAACATTCTGTGCAGCTTGACAAAATACATCATGGCTCTATGCTTCATTATGAAGTTTGAATAATGAGTATTTACTTCCTAAAACCATCAGTTATGCAAAATAACTGAAGGGTGTGTAAAATACGGGGAAAGGGTGTCCCAAGACACTCAACCGGTGTTGATTTAACTCTGGCCTGGTTTCACTCTGACTGAGGTAAGAAAGAATTTCCAGAGTTTAACAAGAGCCTCAGAAAGCTAGTATTACTTCCTTTTAAAAATCTTGTCCTTAATGCTTCTAAGCAGCTTTGAAAGCTTGAAGTAAAAAAACCCTTTAGAAGTGCAAAATCACTGTATTATTATTATATTGAGGCTGGTTTTCTTTTCTTAAAAACTGTTTAAAAGAAAATCTGTTTTCAATGATGTGAAAGAGTTAGGGCTTCCTGAGAAGAACAGCAGTGGTAAAGTTTAATTTAAAAGCCACAGGTTAATATTTCTGAGTATAGAGAAAACAGGCTTATACACCTCATTCTTTATTTTGCATACCGAAAGGAAACTTGTAATCTGATATAATCTTCTGAATATAAATAGTTCTCTTTTTTTCTTAACCAAGTCATTCATTTACATCAGCAATAATTTTTATTTTCTATGAAAATCTCACGAATGGCACAAAAAAAAAAAAAATAGAATAAATGTCATGCTGTAATGTCAGAGGTGATCAAAAAGTTAATACTAATACATAATGTTGAAAATACCAGTTGGATTTCTGAATATTGTCTGAAGAAAGCACAAGGAAGTATTTCTTTCATCTGTAATGAGCCTTAGAGAAAGAACTTAAAGAAATCTAGGGAGATGGTGGAAGTTCAAAAGAAATTAAACCCAGAGCTTTGAGATACTGCAGGTTAATATGATTGAATAATATAGCTCTTTTCAGAATAAGAAAAATGCTAATCTGAGGTGTATTTTCTTGGCTTTTTTTGAAGTCTTAGCTGATGTCCATAACCCTACTTCCAGGCTAAATTAAAATCCACTGTTAAATTTGTGTTCGCTAATATGATAGCCCATAACCTTAGGGCTGGATGGGAAGGAGGGAAATTGCATCCTTGCAGGGCTACTTCCTTTCATGTGAATGGGAACAATTTTACAGAAAGTGTTTTTAGACTGCTGGGGGGTGTAATCTTCTCTTAAACCACTTTCATTTGGGCACTCAAAGACTGTAAGCAGAACTATACACAATTTATGTGAACATTTAATTTAATCATGAGCTAACAGACAAAATAAACAGCTTAGACCAGCATGTCACAAAGTTAAACATGAGAATGCTCACCACTTGTACCACAGGCGCCCAGTGGGAGTCTCCACAGACCAAGCAGGTCATGAAGATACAGGTGTTTGTAGTTCCACAGTATAGAAAACCTTGCCAAGTTGCTGTCCTCCACCTCCACTTTTTACTTGGGATTTTATATGTCAAAATTAACATTTTTTTCCCTTGAAATTCTCAAGTTACTTTTACCAACTCAGCAACTTCATCTGTGTCTTTTGGTTGTTTTGGTTGTATGTTTTTTTCTCTTATCTTCAATATCTTTAACTAATGTATTGTCAATATAATATTATTTATTTTAGAAATCAGATCATCCACAGTTAAGGCATCTACATCTATACAGATTCCCACAGACGCAGGCAGAGAGGCAGGAGATGGACACAGGAGGTTTGAAAAGTTTCTTACGTAGTACGATAATGAGCATTCTAACAATCTTAATAATGGTGATCTTATGAATGCTTACAAATATCTGAAGGGTGGGTGTCAAGTAGAAGAGGCCAGTCTCTTTTCAATGGTGCCCTGTGATAGGACAAGACATAATGGTCACAAGCTGAAACACAAAAGTTCCACCTCAAAATGAGGAAAAACTTCTTCACTGTGAGAGTGACAGAGCCCAGAACAGGTTGCCCAGAGAGGTTGTGGAGTCTCCTTCTCTAACAAGACTGACCCTGCAAAAAAGAGAGCCACTGCTAGGAAGAGGCAGAGTAAGCAGCTGTCCGTACTTCCTCAGGGAATCTAAGAGTTTCTTCTGAAGCTGCATTAGCCATCATTATCTGCAGAGCATGGGAAGATGCAAAAGCCTATAACGGGAGAAGGCTATATCCTTGTTACAAGAGTCACCATTACTGCCCTTAATTTTTTGACTAGCAGCAGCAGAAACCACTCTGAGGTTGCCTGTCAGCTCCTACACCTCCTTTTCTGCCTTGAAAGCAGGAACCACAGTTGTCTTCTTGCCTCAGTAGCAACATTAGAAGACTCTACAGCTTTTATTATTTTTATTACAGCTTTTTTTATGTAAATGCGGTTGTCTCCTCCCAGGTGTCTTCTGTGACCCACAGCTTTCCCAGCTTCTACTCTTTACTATCCATTTCCCCCTCCTAAAAAATCCTACCACACTGGAAAACAGTTGATCTTCCTCCCACCCACAGACATGTCTTGAAAACTACATTTCTGCTGTGTGGCCAATCAGCTTTTGTGAGGCCCAAACACAGAACATAAAAAGGAGCAATAAAGCTTTGAGAATGTATTTACAAATTAGAATAACTGATCAAAAGTAGGTAAATGAGCAAGTGTTATTGTCTTGTAAGGTTAATGACTTCTTTTTTTGTTATTTAGTTCTCAATCACAGGGAAAATTAGCTGTGATGAAAGCAAGCCACTCAGTGACATTAAGATTAATTTATCAAGTGGGATGGGTATGTAAGTGTATGGATTTTCTGGCTAATAGTTCGTAAGTAAGTTTCAGTATCATCTGGTGCATGCAAACAACTCATGGGGGGTTGTTCAGGCAACTCAGCCTTGATTTGCCTATCTGTGGCCTTATCTATGCAGAAACTACACATGGGGAGCTGTGTAGATGGCTCAGCCTTGAGCTGTCCATAAGCCCCAGGCCAAACAGGGCAATGCTGCACCACACAAAGAACGGAAACCTAAGCTGAGCCTTGCAGTTAGATCCTCAACAAATGGTATGTCCTGAGTCTCAATTCAAACCACTATTCTGCTTCCTAAGAACGTAAGATAAGGAGAACCTGGAGGGCTTCAGTGGTGGTTTCAGCTGAAAAGACAACTTTTGTGTCTCCAGATGGCATAATCCAATTGGGCATAGTTTTGCCACAACCACCTGGAGGGTTTCAGCCATAACCATCTGTATTCAAACTGTATAATCCATCACGTAAACCAGGGGATAAAAGTGCTAAGGTTTAGCTTAGATTTTTGGGGTTGCCTCTCCAATGCTCACCAGTATGGAGACCTTTCCCCATTGGACAGGACATCAGCCAATGTGACTTTTCTAAGATTGAGAGCCCTTACCTGGAGTAGATAAGTGAATATTTAGCATGCTGTAAGTCTGCAAACGTGGGTGATTACCTAACACATATATAATATTTATCTTGCTTTCTCATTTGTTATAGTGCATTCTGTCACTGCATCCATAAAAACCTGCATTAGTGGCATATTAGACTTCAAATAGATGGTTTGCTTGGGCTTTACAGTTCACCTCATGGCATTTCCCTTCTAACTAATATAATCTCCATTTAATGTGTCTGTAATTTACCTTCTTCTTCTTCACACAATGACACACAGCTGGCAGCAGGATATCACAGTTTTGTTTTGGAGAATAAATTAAAATAATATAGAGAGAGCTTCAAGCTTTCTTCAGATTTAAGAGTGTGATAGGTACATATGACTGAGAATAGATGTCAGTTCTTAAACAAGTAATAGCACTGAATATTCCCAGGGTGAAGGCAACCACAGTGCTCACTCTGCAAAAAGAGGAGTTAAAATATTTTTCCTCATTTTGTTATAGAAGGCACAATTATTTGTCCTCCTTTGAGCTCAGGGGCATAAAGTGTCAAAATGTGATGAAAGTGATTGAACAACTATCCTAGTCTATTCAATATATATAAATGATAGTCTTCATCAAATACAAAAAGAAAACAAATGATTGAAATATTTCACCATAAAAGCAGATGAAGGACCATACCCTTATAACCGATGCAATGTCTTCACATGGGCATACCCTCCATAAAATTGCGGGAAAAGGCCAAGCCTCTATGCTCTAGTGGGTAGAAGAGTGTACAAAGGATAGTGTAGGCGCCAGACAATCCTTATGTCTATTAATTTATAAACAATTATTTGTGTGACTAGCACTCTTATTGCCATTCTTAGCACCTCTTCCTCTTAGTCCTTACTCACTCAGAGTTATTATCTATCTTATCTTTAAAGCTTTTCTTCTATCTTGCACTCATGTTTATCAACTCATTGTTTCTTCTTTTTCCTCATTCCTTTTGTCTTTAATCAGTAAAACTGTTTAGTATAAAGGAGAGAAAGTGGAAAAAATAGCTCTTTTGAGCTATTTTAAGAATAGCTTAAGAAAGAGCACAACAGGTCAAGATTAAATTGAGTGTTTGGCTTCTGAAGCTGTCTACAAGTAGATGTTGGGGAAAGAATATGAACAGCATAATAATGCTGTTACCAAGTATTCTTTCATCATCCAAATATTTTCAGCTCAAGGGACTTTTTGAGTCAGATACAGTTACTGTATATGAACAAATGGTTTTTTTGTTTTTTTTTTTTTCCCACTGCTGCTTTGTTTTGAGCATGGCATTGTAAATTATTGATATACAGAAAGAACAATTCGTGTGTTCCATGAAAGCTAAAACAAGTAGTAAGACAGGGATGCAGCAGGTAAGATTTGGATTTATGAAAGAATCTAGGAAAAAGCATGCAGCTGTAACCCAAAGACTGTTTGAGAATATTGGAAAGTTACAAACATCAGTCAGAAAACTCTGATACAGTTTATCCAACATTTGAATGGGTTCACTCCCTGATGTGTCTTTTGAACTGTTTTCTATGAGGTTTTGAAGCATACAGGTCAGTCCCTTTGCTTCTTATCTGCTAGAAGAAAAATAAATATTACAGTAATTATAGTTAACTTTCCAAGCTGTCTCATCTTTATTTGTCATATTTATTATTATTGACTCCTGCTATCAGATACTGTGTTATGTCTAATTCAAATGGTACAGTGCTGAAGCGAGGACTATGGTGGTTTCATGAATTTTAATGAGGACTCAAAAATTATTGATAATATTTTTGGTAATGGTGGTGGCATTTTTCCTATTCCTAAGACTTCCTTGAGATTAAGACATAGTTTGTGAAAGAAAGCTGAGGTTTAACTGGCAAAATAGTTGAGGAAGTTTGGGGTTGCTTGTTATACCCATATAATGTATGTTTCACATCTCTTCTAAAATTCCTTCTCCTGTCAGAAGACAGTGACTGTTAATAGGTCTACAAAAGATGACAAAATATAAACAGTCAGAATCTAATTTGAAACTGCAGTTCAGCAACAACCTTCACATTAATTGCCATTCTGGTAGCAGTTTTCAGGTGCCACCTGGAACAAGAACACCAGCCAGCTGTGCACACTGAAATCTTCCTCAGTATTCTCACTCATAACCCATTGCATTTGGCCTGGGGAATATGACATGTTGGAGAGATACTCGTCAAATTCAGCCTTCCAAATCACAACTGAAATGAAGAAGTAAGTCTCTCACCATCACCAGAATGCATCACTGGGGTAATCTTTAAATTACAGAAATTAGTACACTGTGTTACTCATACCTGCCATCAGTCTCCCATGTTTCACTGCAGAAATGCAGACATTTGAAATTCCACATGGATAATGTAATCTGAAAGTAACTCTTGAAATCCACTGTAATGTCAAATCACCACGTATAACAGTTAACCCATGGTTACATTTTATAAACTTCAATTTTGTAGTATAATTTTAATCTAACATTTCTTGATTTTTTTTTTCATGACAACAGGTAGCCTGTTTTGCTTCATGTGCAGTGTAGCTACTCACCTCAATCCATACAGGGAAAGAGAGATTCTCTATTTCAGCACTCACAGTAGTAGAAATGTTCCCAATTTGCAAGTGTATCTAATTGCAAATGTGTCTGAGTTTCTCTGTATTCTGTGGCCCCTGGCAGGGATACCTTAAAATTCAACTAGTCTTTCCTTCTTTAACTAAAATGTTTGAGATTTATTGTTTTTTAAGGGTATTGGCTTACAAAATGTATCTGATGAGTATTAGTCACTATCAATTTTATAAACATCTTTACTCAGATGTGGGAATGAATCTTTTGTGTTTGTGGTATCAGACTTCAAGTGAGTGGAAACATTTTCTGAAAATATATATTGTTCTGTGAAACATCCACAAAATCTGCAGTGATCCTGTAAGTCATCATAATTCAAAGTGAAAGAATTTTTAAGTGTCACTATTTAGATAGTGATTATTATAGCAAAAACATAGTCACAGCTTCCAGAAGAAAAAAAAATAGTAAAAATAAACATAACTTGTGGTGGGGTTTTTTTGTTTGGTTTCTTGGTTTGCTTTTTTGTTTTGTTTTGTTTTGTCTTTAAGAAGTTTACTTCAAAAAGGAAGAAAAGAAAAAATACCATGAGAACAGTATCAGATACAAACAGTGATGAAATGAAAACATGTTCAGAGTTTGTTATTTTTTTCTTTTCACTATAATTTAACTGCTTTTACATTAGAAACTTCAGCTCCTTTTGTGAGCATCAGAGCTTTTAATGTATATTCTTCATGTTGAAATCTTTTCTAGCAGAGTGATCCCAAAGTCCTAAAATATCAAAGGGCTTATAGCACATAATTTTCCAATTCTGACTTTTAAGAGACCTAACTGTTGTACTGAACTTATGTGTTTATTTTCAGGGAGCCAATATTAGCAAATGGAATTCAGTATATCAAATTAGAAAATCCTAGAGAAGGCAAGTTGAATTTCAAAGTTATTACTGTAGTTTTGTTGAGATCCAAATTAATTTCTTTAAAACTCTTAAGTACTACTTTCTAATAGCTATAAAGTATAACTAATACAGTCTCATTTAATAATTTTTTCTGAGTTTACAAGTGTTCAAGTGTGAAAAAATATTTGAGTCGTGCTGTGTTCATACTCACACTGTGACTTAAGACTGTATTTATTTAACTTGATTCATTTACCTTCATTCAGTTAAGACCACCTGAGAACTCATTGTATGCTTTGCAGAGTCTATGCAGATAATATACTTAAAAATCTAAGTAGCAACTACAAACAGCTTATAGGACTTTGAAATTAATGATCTGAAGGTGAAATTCTTAGATCCAAGCATTTAAATATTTATTCATACCTTTCATGCCATCATTAATGCAATGGAGCATAATCAAACAGATGCCAAGCTTCTAAGATTCAACTTATGAAGCAATACTGAGCAAGTTAGACTTATTATCATTGAAAATGAAGAAAGCTCATGATGTCCTAATAACAGCACTGCTGTTTCAAAGATGGTAAATAACACTGATCTAAGTAAGGATTTACGGTTACAAAGAACATCACGATCTAAAAATAAAATTAAAAAAAACTAAACAATTTTTAGCAAAACATTTCCTTTTCTCTTATATAATACTGAAGACAGGAAACAAGTAGAAGATGCATTTTTTACATTTATATTCAAGAAAATATATTAAAAAACCCCAAACAAACCAACAAACAAAAAAAAAAAACCCACAAACAAACAATTTAGAGAGTGTTTGTTTGTTTGACAAAACACTTGATTTTCAAGCAAATAATTAGAAGAAAACTAGTAGGCTTATTTGTGTACTGAAACTAGCATAAGGCCAATTCCAGTACTCCTTTAGGGCTCTGCTGAAGAGAGCACTTCTGTGCAGGTATACACCAACCAGACAGGCCAGATGACAGTGAAAAGACTTACTATTCAGAAAGTCATCACAGAGTTTATGATCTAGTAAAGGTCTTTGTGTAGTAATGGATTTCAAGTACATAAAATATGATTAAAATGTTCTTTTCATTTTTTTCCACACAGAACTCTGAGAAGCGGGTCTTGGGACATCTCTCAGTCTTGGAAGGCTTAGTATAGAGCAATAAAGAATGAAAAGCTTTCCCCTCTTTTTGCTGAGGGATTTTCCAGGATTATTTTCTGGACATTGTTATAGAATGTTTAGGATGAGAAGATACCTCTTTGGCTTTCAAGAGTGTCATGAGATTGCAAATTCATAGAATCATAGAATGGTTTGAGTTGAAAGGGACCTTAAAGATTACCTAGTTCCAAACCCCCTGCCATGGGCAGGGATACCTCCAACTAGACCAGGCTGCTGGAAGCCTTCAACACATCCAGTGATGGAACATCCACAACTTCCCTGGGCAACCTGTTCCAGTGTCTCACCACCTTCATAGTGAGGAATTTCTTCCTCATTTGTAATCTATACCTACCATCTTCCAGTTTGAAGCCATTCTTCTAGGTAGTCCTCTTAACATACTAACAAACATACTCATATTCAGTAATTAATTATCAATAAAGATGTCCCTGTGCTGAAAGTAGGCAGCTAGTCTGTGTCACTTCACAGAGCTGAAAGAAAAAATTATCAACTAGGATGTACAAGTTCAACATAGTGCTGAACCAGGAAATGATTTCACAGTCACACAGAATAAGCTAATACCTGTTGATTTTCAAGGTAAGAAAGCTCAACAGTAATTTTAAACTGAATTAGCTTTTTCAGCAATAAGAATACTGCATATTACTTCACCTGGGCAACCTTGGCAAGTACTTCAATAGCAAACCTAGTGGATCAATTAAATGTAAGTGCTACACTGAACCTGTCCTTTGAGGGAGCAAAATCCTATTGAAGAGCAATTTCTCCAATACGATGAAAATGGAAAATTGATTTACGGTCTAAATGTCGCAGTTCTTATAAATAGAGTTATAACAAGCATCTGTAGAATGTCAGCTAAAGGAACAGAGGGCTGAATGGAGGAACAGATAACACTTCAGCATAAACAAAGTATAATGGTTCAATCAATAGTTTGCTTTAAAGATTTAGGTAAGATTTCATTAGACATTGATCAAACAGGTATCGTTTTGTACAGAGAACAATGAACTGCAAGTTTATGGTGGGAAAACATTCACTCAGAATAGTTAAAGGGATTAAAAGCTACAAAAATGCACTGAAGCAGATCATGCTAATGAATAGTTTTTAACACCAGCTAAATAGTATCCTTTATCTTTCCCTCTCTCTCCACCCCCACCCCCCCCCCCACCCCCCCCCCCCCACCCTCCCTGGCGCCCCCCGAC
>WTSP01012220.1:13930-24159 GCA_025331215.1 Actenoides lindsayi
ACTGGCTGCTGCAAGGAGCTTTTCAATTCCAGGTGTTGTTGCAACATGGCAGGTGCCATTCTTTAGGTACGAAGCAGCTGCTGATAAGAGGAATTGCATAAAATGAGTAACATAGCATTCCGTCTCAAAGCACTTCACACAAATAGACACTTGCCTAAAGGATCATTCCCCAAGTATTGATACAACAATTTTTTAACTGGTTTAAGTAGCCCTCCTGCTTTTAAGTGGTTCAGCAATCTAACCAGGGAGCAGTAGCAACATCATGTGATTTACAGCAGATTAAAAAATGCAAATACTCCAACAAATAATGGGAACTGACAGGACTGCTGTCTATAAATACCCCAGGATTGAGCAAAATGGCCAGGAGGAGAAAGAGCTACTTAAGCTAAAGGACAATGCTGGCAATGGGCAACTACTTCTACTTTCTACTAGGAAGTAGAAGATTTCTAACTAGAAAGACTAAGAAGAACCAGAATATGGAACAAACTCCTAAAGGGAGTAGTGAAGGAAAGATATCTACTGGCTTTCAAGACACATGCAAACAAATTTGTGAAAGGGGTCACAGAATAGCAGGGGATTGGGCTAGTTTGTCCGGATCATTTCCAGTCATATGTCACATCTTGATGAAGAGAGGAACACCAACTCATAGAGTGATACCAATCTCTGCCTCTTTCAGTTGGTTGGAAATAGCATGTTAACTAGGAAAAAATACTATATTCACTGAATTAAATTTGTTGCACGTAGTCTGAAAATCTGAACTGAAGAATAATTCGATCTCATGGCCCTATTTTCCAGGCACACCAATGATTTACTTCAGAAAAGGATATGTAAATGAACTGAAGCTTATAACTACTCCTCTGCTAGTCATATTATTTAGTGAGGGCATAGAAACACATAGTCCCTTAAAAACATGCCTGGAGAAAATACAACATTGCTAAACCTTCTTACCATCCCTATTTCACCAAAGTTCTCTAAAAAAATCAGTTACAAAGCATGTATTAAAAATCCTTACACCAATTTAACTGGAATGTCCACAGACCTGAATGGAGTTTCCATTCCATCTGGAGCTTTTCAGTGTTGTTATTTAACTGCAAATCAAGTTTCTCTGGCCATTGAAGTAAGTATTTGCAAGCCTGAGGCAACGATTGCATAGTACTGTGTTAGATGTACTTGTCTAAAAGTCAAGACTTCCTTTTTAGTTGCTTTATGTTTCAAAACAGGCATGTTAAATAAGAATTATCAATGTGAAACTATCTACAGTAGCATGCAGCAAAATTAAAAAGAACAAAAAGAAAATCAGAAGTGCTTAACATTTCTTATATTTGATAGCAACGTAGGAAATTCAGTTTGGCTGATGGTGTTAGCCCATAAATAAGTGGTGCTACTCCCAAACCAACTTAAATAGAAAGGGTACATCCAATCTGGTAGATTAAAATCTAACGCTAATGAAATTATAATCGTGTGCTTTGCATAAAAATGCCAATAACTGATCTCAAAGTAATTTCACTGACAGACAGTGCAACTAAGAGCATTGATATTTTAATTGCTCATTGGCATTTCATTTAAAAAGTTTTAAGACAAAAAATAAGCACTAGTAGAAGGATAGTTTATCTGAATCTCTGAGATAACTCCTTGGTGGCAGTAAAACTTTACTTAATTACCACTTTCCATGAAATGGGTAGTGTTGCTACTACTTTTTATTAGTGAAATCCATACAGGACTGAAATGTGTCTGAATCACATTTTGCTATATGCAATACAGACACCTAATTCTGCCCAAACTGTTCTTGACACAGGGAAAAAAAATAGGCATTTCTTATTTTTCCCAGAGTCAAGCAGCGAATCATTATCTAAAGAAGATACAAGACTCTGTTTCTCTCCATCTGAGTCCTTGAAGTCTTTTATGTATTTGACCTTGTTTCTTGAAGTTTGTCCTAAACCCACAAATTCTTATCCTGGGAAGGATGGAAAGGGAGATTGTTCTCAAATTGCTGCTTCCAGAAGCCACTTTCCTTTGATCAAGTAAGGCAGTCTAATGGTTTCTTACACCCTTGAAAATGAATGAATGGTATTTCAGACCTGGGAAATAAACTATACCAGCTGCATAGAGTATTTATTTCAAGATGTCAAACCTAACCAAGGATTAGGGAAGAGCATTGAAATTACCATTCTAGTGGGAAAAGTTCAGCTGCTTAAAGACAACCTTTAGGTTGAGAATTTCAAGGCTGAGAGCCTCCTCTTAGAAGACGTGGTGGTGGGAAAAATAAACATTTTCCTTGATCTGTATATAGGCACAACACACACAGTCCAGAAACACTTCTCAGAACCCAGTAATTTCCTTTGCGTGATGAATGAACTAGAAAGCATGTTTTACTGTGTCACAATCTTGTATCAGAAGGAGAAGAGAACAGTATTACTTGGAGCAGTCTAGATAGTGTTGCAAAGATTTCTTCCTGGGCAATGAAAATACTCTGAATTTTGAGAATCCAAGCAGGATTGAGCCTTTCTCTTTGGTGTATATTAAACCAGATGATAATATAAAAGATAGATTTCAATGATAATTTAAACCCACTTCAAGGGTTTTCTGTTTGATTCTTGACTGCTTGGTAGGGTTTTTTTCCTAAGGTAACAACTTAGCTCTATTTTGTGAGAGGTTCAGTCCTGTGCATTATTAGATACAATCCCTTGTAATGTTTAGTTAGAGGAACACTGAGATTCTCTGTCACCACAGAATTTAACAGAAGATGAATGCTTCTAAGATTCTGATAATGTGTAATTTGAGATATATGTGAAAACTCAAAGCAGAACAAAGTGAAGTCAAATAGAAATGTGCTAAACCTAGTTTGAGTGGTGATGAGTTGATGGGAAAGGATGGCAAACTAGGATTTAGACAATTGATTTATTTTTTTTTTCTTTTATTGACTGCAGTTTTAAACTTGTCATTTGAAACATGGATTTACAGTTCTTAACTTCTTTCTACAGCGTAGCACTTAGGGATAGCCTCTTGTCATGTACTTGCTCAGTGCCTAACTAAATAACCAGGATAGAAAGCACAGTCAAGCTGACTGTGATTGAGGTATTTTCTTAATCAGTAAGGAATATTAGTTTAAACCCCAGGAAAAGACTGAGCCTTTATCTCCCACACCCTTGGTGAAAGCTTAATGTCAAAACTGGCGGGATGTATTAGATGCTGTCTATCTTCATCATTTTATGGTGTCTTGACTAGTAGACATTGCTGAAAGCATCTATCATGCCATGATAAACCACTAGGGAAAGTAAATATCCAAGTGTTGCTTCTGCAGAATCTCCATTTCAAATATCTGAGACTTTTCTATGGCTAGGTAAGCTCTAAGAGGTAACTACCAGAAATTTTCCTTTGCTCATCAATTGCAACTTTATTCCTACTTGTATTAAAAATATGTCTTAGACTTAATTAAGTGGTACCATTGAAAAAAATGATGTAAGGCATTTATTAGTCAGTCTGCCAGGTGCTTCTTCCAAACACATGGATGAATTCCCCACCTGTTAAGAATTTCTGCGAACTTGTTAGCAAAAATAAAGACCAGTTGTTTTTCTAATTAGGTTGTATTGCAAATAGGTAAAAATAAACTGCAACACTTTAGCAACTAAAGAAAAGAACTATTTTGGTTTGGTCATTACACGTTACTAGGATAAGCATCCGTGTGTCTAATTTGCTGTAATGAGCAATTAATGGATAAAACATGAACCATCCAGTATTAAAAAAAAAAGAAAAAAAAAAGAAAAAAAAGAAGAAAATAATATGAAGATGAGCAGTATTTGGCTTCCAACTTACATTAGTCATTCTTTAATGCTTTTTCTCCTTCAATTCTGATCACAAAGATGCACTATATTGCTGCTGAGCTACAAACAATTTAACATTTTTATTTTTAATAACAGTTTGTGTATTCATTTCACCTTGTGATGATGATCCCAGCACGTTATAATTTGCATCTCACTTCCAAGTGAGAAATGATGTTGTTTGCATGGTTAATTTCTCAGCAATCCCGCTTAATTTCAAGATGAATGTGTTTTTCAAACGTGTCCAATTATGTAAGAAACAAACAAACAACCTCCCGTGAAATCCCTCAGTGCTCCTACTACCTTTATAACAGTCTGTTTTCAATTAATTGCCTTTAACTCTGTGGGGAAGTTGTTAAGCACCAACAGGCTGCACACAGGTTGTGGAGTCTCTGTCCTTGGGGATTTTCAAAACTTGGTTGGACACAGCCCTGGGCAACCTGCTCCAGCTTTGGAGTTGGCTCTGGCTTTAACCAGAGCTTCAACAGAACAACTTCGAGACCTTTTACCCAAACTGAATCTTGCCATAAGTCTACGAAAACAGTCATTAATCAGATGAAATAGTGGCACCATTGCACCTTGGATTATAAGGGGAACAAATTTTCACATTTGAGTCAAACATGAATACAGTAATAAAAAAAATATCTATATTGAAAAAAAGCTTTAAGTCTATGTCATGTTTGTGAATGTGTGTTTTTCTGTATAGGCATATATGTATGCACATTTATGTCTATACATACATGGTTGTGTCCACATTCTATAATGTTAAAACATCCCTTTTTATACATCAGATTTAGGTGCTCAATCTGCTGAGGTTTTTAAAGGATTCTTGATATTTGTATTTTATTGCTCGTTCCTCCTAAGTATATTTCAATGTGATTTAATTAGTGTAGACTTAATAATAAAAAAATTAAAAGTAAAGGCTGCCACAATGATGATTGAAACTGGAGTTAGTCCACAAATATAAACTGTTCTGTTTGAATAAGAACAATACATAGCCTATATGCAAAGAATAACATGTTATTACCTTTAGAAAAACACTTAGTGGACTGAATTTCCTTTTTCCTGTCTTTGACTTAGTTATTCCAGATAAAATTATCAGGAAATTTCTGCTTCCAGTAATGTCAGAATAAACTGAATGTAAATCTATGATATATACTGAGTTACAGATGCCAGAGTATTTCTTTCAGAACTGAATATGACTCATTTACATAGCCAATTATACCAAAAATAATTATATTTTTGTAGTGAATTTCATCCTATCACCATCTGTTGCATATCTCAGAGCAGATTTTTAATCCAGAAGGTGATTTCACTGAGATGAGAAATCAATCTATATCTTTATTACAAGACATACTAATTGCATTACAGCATTAACACATTAGTATATCATATATTGTCCAATTCTTCGTTCTTTGTTACATAAAATTCATACTGACTTCAAGTTCTTTGCAACCAAAATGGCTCCGGAAGCCATGGCCAGCATATATATGACATGACATACCAGAGACTTGAAAGCACACTCTGTTCCTGAGATTTCATGAACTATTGCCTAAAAGATAATTTTGAACTATGAAAATAGGCATTTTTACATGAAGTAAGATAATGAGTGTCTCAATTCTCAGCTGTTTTAAGACCCCAAAAGAGTTTGTTTTTAAAAAAAATCTATTTCCCATCATTACCTGGAATTTATGGTGTTGGTTCAGATGATTGTTATGTTTATGGATGTAATGATACTTGTCTCTGTTGATGTATCAGGTTATTTATGATTCAGCAAGTAATGTTGACTGTAGTACACTTGTATTCTTTTCTCTGTCTCCTTCAGAAGACAACATTCAAGAAACCACAGTGCATAGATATGTTTTTAATCTTAGCATAGCACACATTTTTGAGTTAGTTGGTGCTGAAAAGTTTCATCATTTGAGAAAAAAATGTTCATAGCATGTTATAAAAGTACCATAAACATCAGAAACTTTCTTTAGAAATTATCTTACATGAGGAATGTAAAACTCAAACTTACAAAAATGTCAAAATCTTGAAGAACTATATTTTGAAATTTGATCAAAGGCACAAAATTTAACTTTTTGTTTCTGTACATATAGAACACCTTTATAGCTTTTATTTGGAACTGTGAAGATTGAAAATTTGTTCTGTTGCTCTTTTTAAAAATTAACATTAACATTTTCCTGTAATGATTAAAAGAAGAATTAGGCCACTATAAAAATATTTAAAAGCCATTAAAAAAGAATGGGTCACATGGTGCTACGTAGCTGGGAAGAGAGACACAAGATGAACCCAAGCTGAAGAGAAGAGAAACTTTTGGGTGCACCCAGAGAAGGGACCAAGAAGTGCTTTACAAAAGTTGTACTTGCTATTTGGGATAGCTGTAGTGAGAAGTCAGTGTGTATGCCCTGGTCTCCTGGGTAACTTCAATAAAACTTTCTTATATAGCATTTCTAGAAGTCCCAGACCACCCTGCTTCAAGCTGAGGGAGCACTACTGAGCATCTCAGAAACTGAGCCTGCCATGCCCTGTCTTGTACCACAGGTAATTTCTAGCTCAAATTCTTCTGAGCAGGGAATCTAGCAGAACTGTAGATTATTTTAGGCATTAGAGATAATTATATTCTGGTTGACTTGTGAAACCATTTGCTTAAAAAAGTACTAAAATGCTCTTAATTCAAAAGTAGAAGGGATAATCCTGCTTGGATTGATAAGGACTGAAGTCTTTATCAGCTCCATTGCTGGTAGAGAGCTACAGGATGGAAAGGATTAACTCACCTGTTTCATTTCAAGCAGGCTAAGCCTGCAAAAGAGCTCTCTAGAGAATCTGCTCAGATAACTGAGGGTCTAGCATCATTTTAGTGCTGGACTTGTGTCAGCAGTGTCACATTTGTCAAGCACCTGCAGTTTAAATCCAGGCAGGACAGCTAGCATCAAAGGGATGCTTGTACAGATTATATGTCATCATGTTCTGCTGCACGCCTCTGCCTAGCATTTCAGGTACATTTATCCTTCATTCCTGAGACATAGTTTTCCTTTTCATTCAAGATAATTTAAGGAAACACATTGGTTCCTGCACACATATCACTACAAACAGGGATCACACACAGAATCATAGAATCATTCCAGTTGAAAAAGACCCTTGGGATCATCAAGTCCAACCATTAACCCTACTCTACAAAGTTCACCCCTAAACCATGTCCCCCAACAACACATCTAAATGACCCTTAAACACATCCAGGGATGGTTACTCAACCACTTCCCTAGACAACCTATTCCAGTGTCTGACTACTCTTTCTGTGAATTTTTTTTCCCTAATGTCCAGTCTAAACCTACCCTGTTGCAGCTTGAATCCATTCCCTCTTGTTCTACCACTAATTACTGGTGAGAAGAGACCAGCACCAACCTTTCTACAATGTCCTTTCAGGTAGCTGTAGATTGATGAGGCCTCCCCTTAGCCTCCTCTTCCTCAAACTAAACAGTCCCAGCTCCTTCAATTACTCTTCACAGGATCTATTCTCCAGGCCCTTCACTGGCTTCATTGCCCTCCTCTGCACTCGCTCGAGCACCTTAGTATCTCTCCTGTATTGAGGTCTCCAAAACTGGACACAATACTCAAAGCATGGCCTCACCAGTGCTGAGTACAGGGGGACAATCACCTCCCTACTCCTGCTGCTCACACTATTCCTAATACAAGCCAGGATGCCATTGTCTTTTTTGGCCACCTGGGCACCCTGTTGGCTCATATTCAGCCCCTTGTCAATTAGAACCCCCAGGTACTTTTCTACCAGACAGCTTTCCAGCCACTCTTCCCCAAGCCTGTGGCATTGCACCGGGTTGTTGTGGCCCAAGTGAAGGACCCAGCACTTGGCCTTGTTGAAGGTCATACCGTTAACATTGGCCCATCGATCCAGTCTATCCAAGTCTCTCTGTAGAGCCTCCCTATCCTCATGCAGATCAACATTCCCACCTAACGGTGTCATCTGCGAACTTACTGATGATATAGTCTCTCTATATCTATATATCTATATATTAGATCTTAAAAGATGGTAAAGTGAGTGTAACTAGCTAATACACAAGTACCCTACACTGTTACTATGACCCCTCATTTCATGATGATCAAGTGCCATTTTTTTTCTCACAAATGGGGTCCAGCAAAGCAGCAAGACTCAGCTCTGAAAGTAGAACACTGAAAGTAGAGCACTTGGAGCACTCCTTGTTTGCCTGTCCTGTTTGTTTTCCTCCCTCGAGTGTCAAGAGCAGGAGCTTAAATGTTGCTATTTCTTATTCCCTTCAGATCCTCATGTACCAGCTATTGGAAGACTTCCTTGTACCACTTGAACACTATTGTCAGGGTTTCTGTAGCTGTACAGGAAAAAGACCCAGAGGCATTGCTCTGTGCCCTCAGTCCCAGTGCTGCCTGGTTTGGCAAAGCAGCACCCGGCCGCAGCACGTCCCCTGGGCAATCACCCACTTGCCCATCAGCTTCTTCAGTGCCAGTGCTGCCAGAGGAGAGGAGAGGCTCAGAAACAAAGTGCTGGTTTTTTGTCACTGGCTAAGGTTCACTCCATTTTTTAAATCTTCTGCAATTTCAAAGGCCAGTAACTGCAACAGGGAGTTTCAGAGAGCGCAGATCTGCTATTGATTTCAAGAGAAGTTAGAGGTCTGGGGCTGGGACTTGAGCTCCTGAACACAACTACAGAATCAGTTATTTGCTGGCTTTCTATTTATTTGCTTTCTTTCATTCAAGCTGAAGGCATTTTTATTCAATGCTTCTTGGATGAAATTGGCCTTTGCCAAGGGCTATGGGAATATTCTGCTACATAAAAATTTCAGAGTTGTTTGTTTTAAAGAGTCAATTCTGTTTATGCTGGTGGGAATTTGGCTTAGCCCTAAATCCATTTTGCTCAGAAGCACTCCATTTGCTTTTCCTTAATTTAAAAATGGTTTGTGTCTTGCTAAAATTAATTTGATTAAGCTGCTGAAGGAAGAGATTATTTCCTAGTGCCCCTTATAGCCAAGTGCGGGAACTGAGACGTTAAAAAAAATTTGTAAGAGAGCAGCTCATCCTAATTTGTCTACATTGAATTAATTTTTTTTTCTGTTTAAACTTCAGACTTAGCTTTAGACTAAAGTATATGCATATAAAGAAACACGCATTTCAATGCCAATTAAATCTAAACAAAGTATGAAGTAGTAAAAAAAAAGTTATAGTTGCATTGAGTAATACATTCTTTATTTTGTAGCCATGAGCATGTCTAAAACTTTATGGACAAACCTACAAAAAGCACTTATGCCCATATGGTTTTTGCAATGGTTTGAACATCTAACCATCCAAGAACCTGACTGTTCTTCTCGGCAATGATTGTGCATTAATATTTCCATGATCTTTACCTGTGGATGTGCATTTTGAACAAGGAGCCATTGGATTCATAGCTAGGTGCTCAGGAAAGACCATTCTCCTTTGGAAACTCATGTCTTTTCTTACTGGTCACAAAGGACCCTCTTATGATCTGGCAGTTCATGGGTGCAAGTTCTCACATCATTCTGTTTCTGAAAACGACCAAACCATTTTTCTGTGTAATTATGTACCTTTTTGCAGATACGTATGTCAACTGGCAAAACCAGATTCTGTGACAATCTGTAATACTACTTTAAGAGGGTTACCAATCACCTCTTTTTCTGTGCTCCAGATTTTTGTGGTGAATAATCAAGAAGAATTGGAGCAGTTACACATTGAAAATGCCTTAGCTTTCAGAAGAGATCAGAGATCTTTGTATTTCAAGGATACCTTTGGATGGCTTCCAATCCAGGTGAAAATATGACTGTGGTCTCAGAAAACCCGTGAGTGTATGTTTCATTTTTAAATACAGATCAGACTTCTGTGCTTAAGGTGTCATACAGCCACACCATAGATAATTCTGTGATTTTTGTTCACAGGAGTCTTCATTACTGAGGTATTAATTCATCAGAATTATGATAGTAAAGAGCATTTTTTTGTATTAAATAAGCCAAAACTCACCAGGGTACAAAGTTGTGGGAAACCACAAACCCTGCAAACCAAACCCATGTATTTCCCTGTTGCTTCAAGGAGCTAAGTTAAGTCCCACTGGATCCTTCTTGTATCCACTGGACTGTGAATCAGATTCTGTATACACCCTGCAAACCACCAAATAGTGGGATCCGAAAACCCAGCTGTGGGATCTGCCTCCTACAGCCCTTCGCCTCTGCTTGTTAGCCAGGTGGCTCATGGTCTGGTTCAGTAATCACAGTGTGTTTGTTTGGCCAGCTCACCCCTTTCTATCCTGTGCATTACCAGTTTGAGGATGGTGGCACCTGTGGAGATGGGATCATACAGGATGGAGAAGAGTGCGATGATGGCAATGCAGTTGTGACTGATGACTGTATA
>WTSP01012220.1:26016-52184 GCA_025331215.1 Actenoides lindsayi
CTAGACCCTTCCCCAGCTTTGTTGCCCTTCTCTGGACACGCTCCAGCCCCTCCATGGCCTCCTGGGAGTGAGGGGAGTTTCCAGACGTTTAGCAGAGTTTGAATTCTAACTTCTCAGGAGATTCTAATTTTGGACTCCTTAAATAATAAATAGAAGGAAAAACCTTTTTGTTGTGAGTGTGGCCGAGTGGGTCTGGGATCAAGAAATGGCTCTCAAAACTCTGAAAATGAAACTCTGGGCCCTAAAACTGCGGGTTTGCAAACCAAAATGAAGCTTGGACCCCTGAAATGCTGCTTTGGATGCAATAAATGAGGCTTTGAATGCTAGAAATGTGATATTAATCCCCAGAAATGAGGCTTGGGGTCCTTACAATGATCATTTGGACACTTGAATTAGATTAAATTAGATTTTGAACCCTGAAAAGATGCTTTGGACCCTAAACTGAGACTTCAGTGCCTAAATGGAAGCTTTAGACCACATAAATGAGGCTTCGAACCTGGAAGTGAGACTTCAGACCCCCTAAATGTGTCTTTAGACCCTAAAACGGAAGGGTTCAGGTTTTAAACTGAGGCTTTGGAACCTCTAACTTTGAAACCTGAGGATTTGTCCCCTAAAGGAATCTTTAACCTTTTACAATGACACTTTGGATGCTAAACCTGAGGCTTTGGGCGTAAGACAGAGGGCAAAGAGAGATCTGGACCCTTGCAATGAAGCTTTGAGCCCCAAAAGAGAGATTTGGACCCTGCACTGTGGGTTTGTGCCTTAAAACTCAGTACTTGCATGCTCAAAATTAGGATTCGGACCCTAAAATGAGGGCCTTGACCCCTAAGAATGTGGATCCTATAAATGAATCTTGGGAGCCTAAAATGAGGCTTAAGACCCCAGAAATGAGGCTTTGGATCCTCATGTGAGTCTCTGGGGCCTTGAAATGAGGGTCTGGGCCTTTAAAGTGTGGATTTGGAGACAAAAATGAGGGTTAGTGTTCTAAAAATGAGGCTTTAGAAAGTGAAAGTGGACATTAGACCCTAAGAATGAGCCTTCCTACCCTTAAAGAGGGTTTTGGACCCCCAAAATCAGCATCAGGACCCTCAAAAAGCAGCTGTGTGTCAAAACATTGAAGGCCTGGACCATAAAAATGAGGCTTTTGATGCTAGAATCCAAGCTTTGGACACTACAAATGAGGCTTTGGGACATAAATATGAGGCCTTGATTGGGCCCTCAAGCTGTGGCTTGGACGGTCCTGAAATGACTGGATCTTAAAAATGACACACTGGAGCCTGAAAATGAGGCTTTGGAAACAAAAATGCAACTCTGGACCCTAAACCTGAGAGTTCAGGCCATAAAGAGCAGCTTTGGAGCCTAAAATGAGGCTTTCCAAACAAAAACATAATACACAAACTCACCCCCAATTGCTGCTTTGGACCATGATGCCTGCAGGTGTCGGTGAAGCAGTCTGCAGCCTAGACCCATGAGAAGGTTTCGGGTGCATCTGGTCAGCCTGGGGCTGGGTCAGGCTGTGCTGAGACCTTGGGTGTCCTATACAGGTGACCCCCTTGGGGCAAGGAGTCTTGGGGCAGGAATCTGCAAGGGAAGGACTCGCTGTCTGCTTTGGAAAGCAGTCAGCTATCAACACTGCTCCCAGCACAGGCCCAGAGCCTGCCCCACACCAACTGCAGGGGTGAGAATTGACTCCATCCCAGACAGACCCTGTACACCCGGAGCCCCTTCACGGGTGCTGGGAGCACTCCAGCTCCGCCTGATGACAGCAGCCAGTCAGACACAGGCGGTACAGGCAGGGCAACAGGTTTCACAGGATCACGGAATTCCAGCTGGCCACCTGAGATCTTCCTAGTGGGAGAGCTGCTGTTCTGTCAACCTGGGCTTGTGCTTGTTTCACTTTCTATTTTTATTTTGGGGGGTGGCTAGGACAGCTCCTTGTGACCAAACACACATGCTGAGATGAACTCTCCTAGACTCAATTCTGCTCATCAGTATGCAGTGAAATTTGGAAATATTAAATGCAATAGTAAAATATCAAATATCATTTTATTACAGTAATTGCTAATTATGAGCTATGACACACAAGTATTCAGTGAGGCTTCTCTTGATGTAACCAGACACACAAATCTGCAAAATACTCTCTTTGCAGTATTTCTTCCGCCTGACCAGGCTTGAAACACGCCAAGAGTTGGGGGGCTCTTGGGAATGGTAATACACGGTCCTCCAGGCTCGCCGTGCCCAAAGGTGCTACGTTACTGCAACAGGGGAAGAAGTGACATGGTGGACTGGGCTGCTGTCTCCCTGTGCTCCCAGCTGCCCGGGGCCAAGGAGGGTGCTGGGGTGGTGGGACTGGTGTCCCTCAATGCATTGTCCAATAAAACCCCCCCAACAACATGCCCAAAAGAACAGATGAAATAAACAAAGCACAAGGGGAACAGGCTCGCTGTTGGTGTCTCCTCTGCACCCCGTGACACCTGTGCAGAGCTGTCTCTGAATAGAGTTGGCCAGATTGCTCTGCCTGGTGGAGAGCTGCAACTGATGCTCAAAAGCACTGGTGAACCCTGGAACAATGCCAGCGTCACCAAGCTGATGGTGCTGAGGCTGCTGCTTTGGAGTGATGAGGAGCCACAGACTGGTCCCAGTGCCAGATGCGCGGCAGTGCCTGAGGTGCTGCTTTCCACACTTGGAGCTGGTCTACAGCTGGTGCTGAGCACCAGTTTTCCAGGCCATCTGAGCAGCTTTTTGTGCCACTGTTGAAATAACCATGAGCAGCGATGGCTCTGCTCTGACCCAGGCTGGCTGTAGTGGCTGCTGGTTTTAGGCAAGGGGGAGCCACTAGACAGTTCCAATCCTAGATGAATGGTGGGGTCAAACATGCTGATGATCTGGATCTTATACTCGCTAACAAGCAGGGTCTGGTTGAAGCGGTGAAGGCTGAGGGCAGCCTTGGCTGCAGTGACCATGAGATGGTGGAGTTCAGGATCCTGTGCGGTAGGAACAGAATACCAAGCAGGATCGCAACATTAGATTTCAGCAGGGCCAACTTTGACCTTTTCAAGAGAGTGATAGGGGAAATCCCATGGGACAAGGCATTTCAAAGTAAAGGGGCCCAAGATAATTGACATATTCAAGGACCACTTCTTCCAAGCTCAGGATCCCAACAGGTAGGAAATCAAGAAAGGGAGGCAGGAGACCCGCATGGTTAAACAGGGAACTTCTGGGGAAACTCAAGTGGAAGAAGAGAGTCTTTAGATCATGGAAGGAGGGGATAGCCACTTGGGATGAATATAAGGCTGTTGTCAGAGGATGTAGAGAGGCAGCCAGAAAAACTAAGGCCTCCTTGGAGTTAAATCTTGCAAGGGAGGTCAAGGACAAAAGAAAGGGATTCTTCAAACACATTGCAGACAAAACTAACTAGGGGCAATGTAGGACCACTGTTGAATGAGGCGAGTGTCCTCGTGACAGAGGATACAGAGAAGGTGGTGTTACCTAATGCCTTCTTTGCCTCTGTCTATACTGCTGGAGACCATCTTTGGGAGCCCAAGACCACTGAGGCACCAGAGGAAGTCAGGAGAGAGGAGGAGACTTCCTTGGTTAATGAGGACTGGGTTAGGGATCAACTGAGCAATCTGGATGTACATAAGTCTATGGGACCCGATGTGATGCATCCACAAGTGCTGAGAGAGCTGGCAGCAGTCATTGCTAGACCACTCTCCATCATCTTTGGTGAGTCATGGAGAACAGGAGAGGTGCCTGAGGACTAGAAGAAAGAAAGTGTCACTCCAGTTTTCAGAAAGGGCAAGAAGGAGGACCCAGGTAACTATAGACCAGTCAGCCTCACCTCCATCCAAAGAGAGGTAATGGAACAACTTATCCTTGGTGCTGTCTCTAGGCATATCAAGGACAAGGGGGTCATCAGGAGCAGTCAACATGGTTATACATAGGGGAAGTCACGTTTGACCAACCTGATACCTTCTATGAAGAAATAACCAGGTGGATAGATGATGGTAGTGCAGTGGATGTGGTTTATCTTGATTTCAGTAAAGCATTTGACACCATCTCCCACAGCATCCTTGCAGCTAAACTGAGGCAGCGTGGTCTGGATGATCAGGTAGTGAGGTGGATTGTGAACTGGCTGAAGGAAAGAAGCCAGAGAGTTGTGGTCAATGGGGCAGAGTCTAGTTAGAGGCCTGTGTTTAGTGGAGTACTGGGGCCAGTACTGATCAATATATTCATCAGTGACCTGGATGAGGGAACAGAGTGCACTGTCACCAAGTTCGCTGATGACTCAAAACTGGGAGGAGTGGCTGACACACCAGCAGGTTGTGCTGCCATCCAGGGAGACCTGGACAGGCTGAAGAGTTGGGCAGGGAGAAATCAAATGAAATATAACAAGAGCAGGTGTAGAGTCTGGCATCTGGGAAAGAATAACCCCACATACCAGTGTAAGTTGGGGACTAACCTGTTGGAGAGCAGCACAGGGAAAAGGGACCTTGGGGTCCTGGTAGACAGCAGGGTGACCATGAACCAGTAATGTGTGCACTAGTGAGACCACATCTGGAGTACTGTGTCCAGTTCTGGGCCCCTCAGTTCAAGAAGGACAGGGAACTGCTTCAAAGAGTCCAGCACAGAGCCACAGAGAGGATTAAGGGAGTGGAGCATCTGCTTTATGAAGAAAGGCTGAGGGAGCTGGGTCTCTTTAGCTTGGAGGAGACTGAGGGGTGACCTTATTAATATTTATAAATATGAAAAGGGTAGACTGAGGGGTGACCTTATTAATATTTATAAATATGTAAAGGACGAGTGTCAGGAGGATGGAGTCAGGCTCTTCTCTGTTATGTCCAATGATAGGACAAGGGGCAATGGGTGTAAGCTGGAGCATAAGAGGTTCTGCAGAAACATAAGGAAAAAGTTTTTCACTGTGAGGGTCATGGAGCTCTGGAACAGGCTGCCCAGAGAGGTTGTGGAGTCTCCTCCTCTGGAGACATTTACAACCCACCTGGACACTTTCCCATGTGACCTGCTCTAGGTGGTCCTGTTCTGGTAGGGGGGTTGGACTAGATGGTCTTTTGAGGTCCCTTTCAACCCTTAACATTCTGTGATTCTGTGATTCTGTGATCCTAAGTTAGGTATTACAAATTTCCCTTGAGGAAGTAGTTGAATATTTTTCTTGGCACAGAGGTACCAGCTTAAATCTTGACTTTGTGTTCTGACATTGTGGTTTCATTTTCAGATTTAAAAAAAATCATAGCTGGAGTATTATGAAGAATCAGGAGACTCAAGATATGATTCAAAAACTTAAGAATCTGATCCAAATGAATAGGGTTTCAGTACAACTTCACTGATACAAATTTTCCCAAATTATGGAGGAGAAAAATGGATTAATCTATACCACTTAAGGAAGCTATTTTTACTTCTGTTTTGTCTTCATTATTGAAAATTTGATATTTTTGTTATTGTTATTGTCTTGGGTTTTATTAACGTAGATTTTCTGTAGCGTTTCCAAACTTCTGTGGGGTAGATACAGTAGGATGTAAGCAGGATGGAAGGTTAATTAGAGTAT
This sequence comes from Actenoides lindsayi, assembly GCA_025331215.1. NCBI lineage: Eukaryota > Metazoa > Chordata > Aves > Coraciiformes > Alcedinidae > Actenoides > Actenoides lindsayi. Next base: position 31,580 of record WTSP01012220.1, read on the forward strand.
TATAAATAATAAAGAAAGAGTATTTTTTGCAAAATGTTTTGGTATTTAAATTCTATAGTTTTCATTAGTTTAATGGAAATCAAATACACAAATACCTTTGGAAATCTATCCCGGAAATATTATACTGTATAACCAGGTACAGCTGAGAGGCATGAATTAATAGATTTGCTTGATTAAATTCCCACTTACTGTTGCACAGAGTGTTTGTGCCAGCAGATGCTTTTAACGAACCTGGCTTTTATAATACAAAGGAGAAACATAATTAAAAAAAGGCTACATGTTAAAATAAAACCGTAAAAAAGAGAAGAAGCAGTAGCACAAATTCACTCCAGAGTTTGATTTAAGAACTGACCTGACTCCTAAGCTTCCTTTCCACCCTCTTGCTTGCTCCACAGGCAGCACACAGGCATCAGGCAGTAGTGGTGGAAAACTCCAGCACAGCAGTCAGCCTGTATAACCAGTGTGGCAAAATATGGGGCGTGCTCCAGCCAGTGCTGGTTTTGTGTAAATGTTTCAGCTTTAGTTTTAACTGAAAGGGAAACTGTCCATCTTGATTAGGTGACACTGACTTAGTTTTGATGCATAAATGTTTTTAATTGTAGCACCAGGTTCTATAATTGTTTAAGAGAAACACAGAGATGAGTCATACTTTTGCTTGTTTCTTTGTTTGTTTTTTGTTTTATTAATTAAATGCTGGTCTATCTTCAGATTGTTTGAGCAATAACGCTTCTCATCCATAATCACATCCACCTATCTTAACTACTCCATTTTCCACTGACACTGAGTTCTTTGGAGTTTTACTGTTATGTTAACTGCTGTCAATATAAGACATATCTTTTATTCTTATTGGAACTTTCTTATGTTACATTCTTTTTGTCTTTTTGTATGATTTCCTTCACAGTTGTTTCTCCTTTCAGTACACTACTATACAAGGCTCTTTTGCTCATCCTTTCTCTTACTGCTCAAACTCTTTTCCCTTTTTCTCTTATTCCATTTTCATACATCCCATTTCATACAGTCATGTTATTTTTCTTTTCCTCTCTCCAGTTCATTTGTGGTTTCTGTTCCTCAGCAGCCACTTAAAGACAAGGACATGACAAATACCTGTTTTCATAACTTACATACATTAGCCTATACACTTTCTAGCACCACTTAATTTGAAATCTCTATTCTCCATCTCCTTTTTCTATACGCTATTTGATTTATTCTGTTGTTAATTGATATTTTAGGAACTCAGACACTGTCTGAGTTCAGGTACCCCTTCTCACCAATTTAGGGAGAAAATATGCAAGAATCAGTGGAATTTGTCCTCTTGTAGAGTCAGACAGACAACCTTTGATCTGACAGCTATATTAAGCCTTGCATCACTTCCTTATTTTCCCATGATAGAATCTTATTTACAGGTTGCTTCCATGGAGCAGTGCTTACTCACTGTAGAAATACCAACAGAGGGTTTAATTTCTTCTTGATTTTAAAATAAGGAGATGTGCATCTCCGTGCTTTTCCTCCTCACAGTTATTTATGTATATGTATACTCACATTCTTCCTTTATTTGTAATGTAAATGGTTTGCTATGATACAAATGTAGATATTTACCTATGCATTGCTTAATTAAGAATTCACAGTATTGCAAATTAATGCATTAATCAACTTTCTTGTCAATTTATCTCAAGTAATTTAACATTTATGATGCAAGACATTAGTAATACTGCCTCACCCCTGGGAATTTGCCAATTTACCCACTGCCATCATTGGCTTATTTCAATAACCAATTGAAAGAAAAAAATAAGGATAATTTTCCATACACTTGGTGATCCATAATAGGATTTGGTGCCATTCTCTTTTTTAAAAAATGAAATATGTAATTATTCAAACGTGGTAATATATTTAAATGTATTCCTAACACTGAGTTATTCTAGGTTAGACAGCAGAGTCCATAAAAATAACAGTATTAGTGTCAGAAAACAAAAGAGCCTAATACCATTCATAATAATTGTCATTTCAGAATGATTCAAAATAGATTCCAGAGTGCAGAAAAATATTCTTATACACAGTATCCATCTGACAGAAATTACTTTTCTGCATTCCATTATTTGCCACGAAAGAGTAGAGTAGATTCTTGGAAGCTCTTTGGAAACCATTTAATGCCAAAGCAGCATTAAAAAAAAGAATAAAAAAAAAAAATAAAATTTCTACTCCATAATTAGATTGAAAAGTAAAGTTAACATAATCACTATGATAATGTTTTACTAACATTTTTAGTTCCCAAGAGCAAAACATTGCAAAGCAAAGATGGAATAATCAAATTATACACTGCTATACTTCCAATATTTTATCTAGGATTCCTTAAAAAAAACCTACCAAACCCTCACTCTTTCACCTGTTAAATCTCTTTCAACATATGTGCTTTGGAACAAGAAGAAGAAAAGCTTATAAGTACACTTATGAAGAAAAAAAAAGCTCTCTTGAAGCCACAACTACATGCATATATTTTAATTCGGATGACCATTATTAGAAATATTTGCATTGAGAAAGTTGTTTATGAAAATGGTATTGAATCTGACTTGTGCCATGTTTGCTGGCATGGCTGTGACCTTTAGACAGGTTTTAAAGTCTGTGAGTATATGATCGGTACATAGTCTTTGATCTTATTACAGCAGTGTGGCTTTTAAGATGGATCAAAGAGGTAGAAAACATCATGAAAGCTAACCAAGGCTGTGCATATGCCTCAAGCCCGTACCAAATGCATCTAAACTATATCTGATGTGCTTATCTGGATGGATAAAGAGGATTCAAAACTAGAGCAGTATCACTGGTTTGATTTTCAAACTTTTATGAGTGGATCAATTACTAGACGAGGCTCTCAGAAGGCTGAACATACAGAGATAAGCTTGGTGACCTATCCAAGCTCTACAGCAAAACTCCCAGTAAATCAGTGCTCAGGTTCAGAAATAAGCCACTATTTTTTTTGCTTTTTCCATGGCTGGATTTTGTCCAACTAGGCTGCTACAGGAATCTACACTTTTGAACTAGGTAATCATCAATGTAGCAGAGAACACTGGTAACGAAAAGACCAAAATGTGCTACTCGCTGGTGTAACAAAATACTGGAAATTACATAACACTTAGAGGATGCCAATTTCAGTATACTTCCCCATATCAGAAAGACAGGAAATAGCTTTTTATCTTCCACTGTCTTCTTTAGCTTCCTATAAAATTCCTTATCTAACTTCAGCCTTTCTTGTGCTTGCTTCATCCTACTTCACTGACCTTATATTCATTTTCCTTCCTACAATTATAACTTCAGATCTTTCATTCTTTCGATGAGGACTCATCATTCAGAAGGAGAATTCAATTTTTATCACCAAGCTCAGTTAAGAATGGGATAAACATTTTAGTATAAATCAGGTAACATGTTGTACTTACATTTTATTTTTAGCCTTATATATGCCAGTAATAATTAGCTAAGAACTTAGGTTTTTATCTAACAACATAACCTAAGTTTCTGACCTCAGAATAACAGTGATATAAATATTTAGATATTAACTACCAAGTTTATCTTACAGGATAGAGAAGTTTCAATATAAACCATAAAGTGGTGTGCAAAACAAAACAAAAAGCAAACAGCAATCTTTTTTGATACGAATATTTTCTTTGATCTGTAGTTTGTGTGGCTTTTAACTTTTTAATCTCCACTGCACTATGTTGTCATTACTCCTTCTTGGGAACACGTTTGATCTTTGTGAGAACTTGCTGTGATTTGAAAATAATGACCTTGAATTAAGTAAGGAAAGCAGAGCCATATCCAAAAGCATGCAGAACAATGATGCTTTTATCTACAGGCAATGTCACATTAGTGGCTGTGTGCTCAGCAGGAACTGAAGGCTCATCCAACATATTTGCTTCGAAAATTTCACAGATAACAATGTACAAAAACATTAATTTGAGAAACTGGTAGCAACTACTCAGTAAGGCAATAACAGAATTATAGTGTGGCATATTCAAGTAAGTAAATAAACATATTTTTAAAATTAAATAGTTCTGTTTTTCTGTTCCTACTAAGTTAAATGTTTGAATAGTATGCATCTGCTTTGGCGAGTCATTTACACTGACTTCAAATCCTGACATTTTTATTTATTCCATGGAGTAAAAGCTTCTAAATTGTTTTCTTCTGCTGAGAAAGGCTTGTTAAATATCTTCTCAGATGGAAGATGGAAATCACTGTTCCTTCCTTCAAAAACCATCTTTTCACTGACTCCAATATACATAGAAAACTTCAGGATCCGTTTTCTGTAAACATCAGGGGTGTTTATTATACTGATAAAATATAATGGAAATTAAATGTCAATGCAACTTATGCATGCATCTGAAAACTATTGCCTGATTTAATATAGCAGTCACAGCTCAGAAGAAAAGATGCAATTTCAGCTATTCATGAACAAACTACAAACAAAAAAAAAAATTCTGAGGAAACTGTGATCTTTTAATGTCTGTTACAGGATCAGTCTGAAAGTCTGAACTTGGTTATGTGAAATCTGTTCTGGGAATATTTATTCCAACTTCTGTCCAGTGGGAATGAACAATCAATCCCTTTTCAGGTACCTGGTAACATTACTATGCCATGCATTATATCATGGTTGTTTATTTGGCATTTGACAAGTCACATCCCACAAAAGGCAGAGTCTTTTTCGACTTTGTTAAGAACAATTTCTGGACCTAGGGATAGAAGAGCTTTTAAATAAGTCTAAAAAATCATTTTATTCTAGTTTTCAAGAACCCCCTGCATTATTATTTTTTCATCTTCACTTCTCAGGGACACATGCTCTAATACTTTGTAAGAATAGCTGTTGATACTAGCAGTGCATGATGGGTATAAGCCAGAGAAGAGGCCTGCCTCCTAGTGTCCTCCAGCATCATATTTCTTATTGTAAATATTGAAGATAAATAAATGGGTGATTTGTCTGACCCAATAAGACGCGTCCTTTGTTCTGATGTTCTCCTGCATAGTTGTTACTTGCATTTTCCTCTGATCTCTAGCTTCTACTTACTGTTCTTTCCATCTTGTCCAACACTGTTACAACAAGTTTCAGTAGAAATGTCAGAAAGGCTTTTATTCCTCCCATCATACTGTTTCAAAAATGCTTTTCTAGAATGGGCCAATATGGGATGATACTACATTTGAGAAGCACCGTAGTTCCTGCTAGATTGGCAGGAATATATGAAGGGCTATTAAAAAAATAATTAAAAATGCGTAAAAGCATTTGCAATCTAGCACTACAGGAAAAATCAGGAGCAAACACATTCTTGTATATTTAAAAATTGCAGACTTAAGAACAAGCTTTGATTTTTTAATTTATTTTTTTTGTTGAAAGTAAATGCTTTTACTTTTCAGGGTACAAATTTTTTGTTGTTGTTTTAGGTTTTTTTTTTGTTTCCCCATATAACTTTAGGCAATTATAACCACACAATTCAACAGTTCTTTGTGTTTATATGGAAATCAGTTTGACAAATGTGCTATCAGAGAGAACACCACCTGCAAAATTTGTAAAGAAAACATTCAGATTAAGAAAAAAAAGAAAGAAATTAAGCTTACAAATAAGTCATGTAACTGAACAGAATTTACCACCAAACCTAAAAATTATATATTAGGCCACTGATATTTTAAAAGAAATTTCCAATACAATGCAAAAATTTCATTCCCAAATTCTACTGACTCTTGTCTTGAAATAAGCATATTCAGGACACCCAGTTTCAAGTTCATACATTAATGAGCACCTTGAAAAGCAGTATTCATGTCATCTAAAATTAGATACTGTAGGAAAACAAGCTTCTTAAATAATCAGCTTACTTTTTTACTTCTCTGTGGAAGAAAGATTGGAGGACTTACAATATTTTGCATTTTAATTTATTTTTTACAAAGAAAACCTCAGCCTTTACGCTAGAAGGGTTTTCACCTGGCAATTTGCTTAAGATTAAGAGAGAGAAAGAGTGTTACTGTAAATTTCCTAAGACTGCTTAAAATTGAAGACATTGCTTATTTGTTTTCATACTTGTGGTGGGTTGACCTTGCCTGGCTGCCAGGTGCCCACCAAGCTGCTCTATCACTCCCTCTCCATCAACAGGACAGGAGGAGAAAATATGATTAAAAGCCTGTGGGTCAACATAAGGCCAGGGAGATCACTTACCAATTACCATCACAGGCAAAACAGACTTCACTTAAGGAGTCAATTAACTATAACAGAGTAGGACAGTGAGAAATAAAACAAAATTAAAACATCTTCCACCACCTCTCCCTTCTTTCAGGGTTCAGTTTCACTCCTGACTTTCATACCTTCTCCCTCTGAGTGGTGCCAGGGGACAAGGAACAGGGGTTTCCTTGTGGAAGATGCACCCACGCTGGCAAAGACCTGACAATGACCAGGGCTTGACAAAGACCGGATAAAGATCAGGGCTTCACAGACATTAAAACCTGATTACTTTGTTTCAGTACCTTGCCTTTGTCCTATGCTTGCCCCCAGCTAATTAGAATTGACCACCATTCAGACTCAACTAGGGTATAAAATGGGGCCCAACTGAAGAGTCATTTGAGTCAGTCCTCCTTGAAGCAGGAGGTCTGAAGCTGAGGACACTTCCTCTTGAACTGGATCACAGAATCACAGAATGTTAAAGGTTGGAAGGGACCTGGAAAGATCATCTAGTAGAACCCCCCTGACAGAGCAGGACCACCTAGAGCAGGTCACATGGGAATGAATCCAGGCAGGTTTTAAATATCTCCAGAGAAGGAGACTCCACAACCTCTCTGGGCAGCCTGTTCCACAGCTCCATGACCCTCACAGTAAAAAACTTTTTCCTTATGTTTCTGCAGAACCTCTTATGCTCCAGCTTACACCCATTGTCCTTTGTCCTATCATTGGACATAACAGAGAAGGGACTGGCTCCATCCTCCTTACACTCATCCTTTATGTATTTATAAATACTAATAAGGTCACCCCTCAGTCCCCTCCAAGCTAAAGAGACCCAGCTCCCTCAGCCTTTCTTCATAAAGCAGATGCTCCACTCCCTTAATCATCTCTGTGGCTTTGTGCTGGACTCTTTGAAGCAGTTCCCTGTCCTTCTTGAACTGAGAGGCCCAGAACTGGGCACAGTACTCCAGATGTGGTCTCACTAGTGCAGAGTAGAGGGGGAGGAGAAGCTCTCTCGACCTACTAACTATTCCCCTTCTAAAACACCCCGGGATGCCATTGGCCTTCTTGGCCATGAGGGCACATTGCTGGCTCATGGTCAGCCTGCTGTCCACCAGGACCCCCAAGTCTCAACTTCTTCACTGAATGAGCCCTCACCCATGGCTTTGGTGAGTGAGTATTTCTTCTGGATATATCCTTGAATGAGCCCTCACTTCTTGTGGGTGAGCAATCCCTTTTCTGGGTAACCTTGAATGGAAGGTTTTCCTTTTTATGAGTGAGTGTGCATACATTTTGGGTATTATTATCTTATTCTAAAAGAATATTTGCAAAACAGGAATTAGTTGTGTAGTAGTATATTCCCACCTGACATAGAAATTTGTGATTTACTTTGGTCTATTGGAGTGCTGAGGAATTTGTAGTTGGAATAAATCCACATTTTGGGTAGATTATCCTGTCTGTTTTTTGGGTGCCTCCACAACACTTCTCCCCTCCTCCAATGTGAGGTCTTCACACCTCCCCTGTCTGCAGTTCTTCAAGAACTGCCTCAGAATGAGCCCTTTTCATGGGGTACAATCCTTCAGGAACAGACTACTATCCAGTATGGGTCTCTGCTCCACTGCAGACCTTCACGAGCTGTAGGAGGACAGCATGTCTCACCATGGTCTTCTCTTCTTTCCTTTATGGCTGCAGAGGAATCTGTGCTTTGGCACCTGGAGTGCCTCTCCCTCCTCCTTCTTCATTGACTTTGGTGTCTTGCATGTCTGTTTCTTTCATATTTTCTCACTCCTTTCTCCCAGCTGCTCTTGCACATATTTATTTCTTAAATACATTATCACAAGGATGCTACCAAAGTTGCTGATGGACTCAGCTTTATCAGCAGTGGATCCATCTTGGAGCCAGCTGGAACTGACTTTTCACAACATGGGGGTAGCTTCTGGTGTCTTCTCACAGAAGCCACACTTGCAATCCCCACTGCTGTCAAAATCCTGCCACATAAACCCAATACAATACTTAAATCAGAAAGTACATTTTTCTTGTAGTTTAAATGTAATGTTTCTAACAGACTTAGAATGCCAAGTAATTATTTTTGCCGTTTTCACTTCACAGTGACTCTTGATTCGTAAGAAAATGCTAAAAATATGTTTGCATTATAAAATTTGTCACATCTAAATGATAAAGATATAGTAATTTGGGGGGAAGATTAGTTTTAGGTTTAATTTTGAAAAAAGGCTGATTGCAAATAGGAAGTGTGTGAAGTCAATGTTGAGCTGACTGTCAAATCAAATTAATCACATATGCAGGAAAATTGAAATAGATACACTGGAACCTTTATAATTCCTATTTTTGACTACAAATTGTCAGTACTCGGGGAAAAGGGGAAAAAAGACACAGCAACAGAAAACTGGGTCTGTAGGCTAGAAGTCAAACAAGGAAAGCATAATGGAGCAAGAATGGGTGACTGAACCAGTGAGAAAGCACAACTGATAAACAAACAGGGAATAGCAAAAGCAAGCCAGTGTGTGCTAAGATGAGGGGAGACCCTAGAAATGGGGAGAAGAACCATACACTTCTCCGTAAGACATTGGCCACTATTGCAATCATGAAGCATTTAAGAGCAAGATGCTACTGTATGGAGATCCCTATATATGGAGAAACAGAAAGGCAGGTTTTAATGTATTACACTGACCCTCACTTTCTGTTTGAAGGTACATACTGGCTCTCCCATTACCTAAGTCTGAATTCCAAGTGGAAATTCTTTATTACTATTGCCTAATAAAAATGTGGTTCTGTAGCAAAGCCTTACACTAACAGCCATTAATCCAGCAATATTTAAAGTCTTGAAAGGATTACAATACATTGGAGGAAAATAATTAAGAGAGGATTTCTCACTTAATTATCCAACTGGATAATTCAGAAGGGCAAAACTCCTAAGTTTCTATTCTGATTTAGTGATTTCTTTAACAGTCAGCCAATACTTCTCCATGGCTTATAATAAAAACTGCATCAGGTCCAACTTTGTCTTCCTCAGCTTCCTGCCCTCCTGCACTTCCAAATAAAATCTTTGTTTTAAGCTACCACGTTTTTTGTTGATATAAAGAAAGGCATAGACGATTGTTTGCCATCTGATATGTGGCAAATAAACTGCAAGGAACATAAAATCAGCATCTTTTACCTATTGTAAAAATGTTTGAACCACAAAGAAACATAGCCAAACTTAATCCATGATGTATTTAGTGCCAAGAGGCCTATGGAAAATTATCCACTTTCCTGACAGCTTAAAGTTATTAGTTTTGTTACTAATTATACCAGATCACCACATTAGTAGGCAGTATAGCACATGGACAGAATGTATGCACACTGCTTATCTTAAATCTACTGCTTCAGTGAGAGTTTTCTAGAATAGGGCATGCAGTTTAGCCATATTCATTTTTTATTTCTAATTACATCAATGAGGTTAAAAATACAATTTTTATAGAGTGGTTCAAGAGCTGAATTTCTGTTCTTTAGGTACATTTGAACTTCCATACCAGACATACCAAGCCCCTTACACAAACAGCAAAAAAGCCAGTATTAGCCCTCTCTTATTCTTTAAACTGAATAGAAACTGCATCTGAAGAAGAAATTGCTGGGAGGACTGATGGAAGAGTCGGTCTCAGACTGGCCTCGCATCAGAGGCAGGTGAGGGAATTTACTTGAACTGGATTTGACTGGGATGGAGTTAATTTTCCTCACAGCAGCCCATACAATGCTAACTTGGGAGCAAAACAGCTTTGTTAACACAAAAATTAGTGTCTTGGCTACTGCTGAGCAGTGCTTGCACAGCCTCAACTCCTCCTCTGTTTCTCACTCGGCTCCCCAAGTGAGTAGGCTCGGGGTGGACAAGAGGTTGGGAGGGTGACCAACCTGAACTGACCAAAGACATATGATATGCCATATGATGTCATGCCTAGCAATAAAAATGAGAGTGGGAATCTTCCCAAAGATCGTTCAGGGACTGGCTGGGCGTTGGGCTGCTGATGGTAAATGACTGCTTTTGCATGACTTTTTTCTTTCTTTTTTATTTTTTTCCCCCACTTATTAAACTCTCTTTATCTTGACCCACAAGGGGTTTTTTTTGCCTTGCTTTTGCCCTTCTGTTTCTCTCCCCCATCCTGCCATGGGAGAGTGAGAGAATGACTGGGTAGGAACTCAGCTGCCAGCCAAAGTGAGCCCAACATGTTACCTTCAAATGGTCACAGAAAGCAGCTAGCCCCTTAAAGGACCTACAAGTCAGGCAGGTTGCGTTCACAAAGAATTGTCATGCCTGTCATTACATTGCTTCTTTAGTAAAATGTGAAGCAGAAGTTAAGATCTGACTCTGATGCAAGTTACAGAAAAATATGTCCACACAGAGATTTTTGTTCATCCGCATCTGTTTTTATTGCATCCATCTTTCAGTCTCCTAGAATGTCCAATATCTTTCAGATATACCCAGAAACAAATAATCTTGATGTTAAGAACTTACTGTTAACATAATACTGCCTATTATATTAGCTTGGAAGATGAGAGAATTTTCAGATATATGTTGTGCCATAAATACTGATCTAGATTGCAGATCTCAACTGGTATCATGAAATGTGATTTATGATGCTTAAAACCATTTCGGTAGTTTCACCAAGGAAATAAGCTAGGAGTTGCATGCTAAGTGCTTGCTTAAGCAGATGATCTTTACAGCATGGTACACACTATGCTGCCAAAATGACCAGCATCAGCAATCTTACTCTTTTCTTGGTTTAAGAGGAAACACTTCCAAAGCCATATAAATTAAATTAAATTATTCTTAGTAGTATTAGCTTTTAGCTTTAAATTCACTCTCTGATTTACAGTGAAACAACTTCTTCAAGTATGAAAGGTTACAGTTCTGTAACAGCAGCTTCGAGAGACAGTGAGACTATACCGGAGACCAGGCTGAGTAGTTGAGAGGTTTTGTACTTCAGAGGGACATGAACCACTCTGAAAAGTTTAAGAAATTTTTATAGTAATTTTTAATAGTTATTTCTTAGCTTCTGAATTGCCCAGAACATAAAAAAAAAGTGTTTCCATTGTATCTTTAGATAATCAGAGAAATTTAATTTTGTTCCTTTATTGAGTTGACCTTGCCTCACAAACCTCATGATAAAATTGAAACACTTCACCTTCATTTGGCATATGAGCATCACTTTCAGCTAAGAAAACAAAGATCAAGACCCTTAACATTAGCTATGTTAGCTAGATGAGGTGCAAAAATAAAATTTAGCTACAAAGAAATAATAACTGCTGTCTCAAAGTGATGTTTCTTTCTCTCATTCATTTCTTTCCCTCTCAGTCTCTTCCTTACCTAAAACCGCTTTTGAAATAGACTAAGACTTAGAGGCTTTTAATGATTAAGTCTCCTTATTTTTCCTCCAGCTTCCCAATGAAAATCTCCCCCTTTTTTTTCACTTTAAGACAAGAAATTGCTGACTAGGGTTGAGACAGGTCCCTAAACCCATTCTGATTTACAGGCTAATAAATATCTGGGTGACACCAGAAGCATAGCTAGGTCTTGGAAATGAGATTCCAATTCAAGGAAGGTAAGGTCAGGAAATTGAACTTGTAAAATGGAGCACTCATACAGAACAGAAAGATGACACAGATATTGCCAGATCGCATTTTCTACTTTCCTTCTTTCATTTTTTTTTTTTTATTTCACTGAAGCCTCCACTGTTTAATGTGTTTTTAAATTACTGAAGATAAGAGTTTGCAGGTAAGATAGTTTTTTAATCTAAAGATGAATAAGAAGAGCCACGGGACTTCATAATTCTGTGTAATACTGTAAAGCATTATCTGTGGAAAACTACTATTATATACACAGTACTGTAATTTCTAAAGGATAAAATATAAATGGTTTCAGCAAATTGAAATAATTGGCTGTTAAGAAAGATGTGATAAGAGTACAAGCTACAACTCTGAAAGGTTTCTACCTCCTGATTTCTGGAATGGTATGACAAAACAGTCAGGGTTTTTTCTATGGTTTGAGTTAAGTGTTTGTTCCCTCTCATGTCAGATAGTATATGAGGCTAGAGCTAGACTGATCTTTAGACAGGCTCAGTACAGTCATCCGAATATTCTTATGATTAGCTATGATCCTCATCATATACCATAGAGCTAAATCATAAAAGCAAAGAATAACAAAATCTTCACTTGTAGAAGAATTATATGACTAAAGCAAGAGCTACCTCATGAAAAATACATGGGCCTAATTAAAGGCTTGTTTGTTCGTTTGTCTAAGTAGGAATACAGATATTTGAATAAAGGTTAGATTCTAGGACACTGAAACCAGTCCTGGGTAGTTGACAGCACCACTACCACTGCTGTGGATGCACAAGGAGCTCACAGGGTGAGGACGCTGTTACAAAGATACATAAATCCACACTCCCCAAGGAAAAGCAGCATCTTCACAGACAGGTCTTCTATGCTTTAAAGATATGAAAGCAATAGGATTGGGTGCAATTGGCCTGTAATGTGTAGTCCAGGTAACATGGGACCAGGAGCTGCCCTCCATGATGAAGACAGCCAGCTCAAAGCAACCCACTACAGGATACAGCTAAGCCCCTCAGTCAAGATTGTAGCACCTCTGGAAAAATACATTTAAGAAAGGGCAAAATCCGGCACAATAATGAGGAGCAAGGAAAAAAATGTTTGAGAAACAGCCCTGCAGACATCAGAGTGAGAGCAGAAGGAGGGTGAGCATGTGTTCCAGGCAGCAGGGCAAAGACACCCCTGAAGTCTCTGCAGACACCACACTGGAGCAGATATCCATACTGCAGCTCATAGAGGAACCCATGCTGGAGCAAGTTTAGCCAGAAGAACCACAGTCCATGTATAAGACCCATGATGGAGCAGAGTAGAAGTGAGAGGAGGAAGGAGCAGCAGAGAGGAGCTGTTACGCACTGACCACAACCCACATTCCCCATCTCCCTGAGCAACTCATGGGGAAGGAGTTAGAGAAGTTGGGAATGGAGGAGTGAAGTTGAGCTTGGAAAGGAAAAAAGGCAGGGAGAGGTGCTGTTTTGAGTTTTGTATTTGTTTCTCATCATTCAAATATATTTTAACTTGGAAAAAAAAAAGAATTTTCTTCAAGTTGAGTCTGTTTTGCCTGTGAAAAGTAATTGGTGAGTGATCTCCCTATCTTTATCTTGAGCCATGAGCTTTTTCATCCCATTTTCTCCCTCTGTCCTGTTGAGAAGGGGGATTGAGAGAGTGCATGGCTGGGGGCTTGATCCTCAGACAAGTTAACTCACCACAAGCAGAAATTTACAGCAGTTACTTAACTCACTGCCAGAGCAGAAGAGGGCACACATTAGGCAGATGTCCATGCTGGGAGTTGCCCACATATAGGTGAGACAGGTGTAAGTTTTAAGCCACTTTTCCACCTCTATTTCAGCACCTAGTGAAAATAATTAATGGAAACCACTGAATTTATAATATTAGACTTTAACCCTAAAACAAGAGAGAATATCATTCCATCTGCACAAGAAGCTAAAAAGAAGCTAAAAAAACTTAACTGCCAGCTAAAAATCCTTGGTCTCTGAGTTGTGACTGTGTTCTTATAAGTTCTCATTCTTGGACAGCATGCCACATGGCCAAAGCAGAGACTTCAGACTTGGATCCCAAATGTGGTACATGTGGCACACTAAATTCTGTTTGTATATATTCAAAAATCCCTTTTGTTCCATAATAAACTGCTTGGCCATGTGATTTCTGCTGAAGATTTTCCAAGTAATATTACACGCATTCTTGGATTCACAACTGCAGAGTAGCAAGGACAGTTTTTTACTGTGTCTGAATTCAGACAGCTACTGAAAGGTCCTGTTTACCACATACACACTCCTATCTTTTCACTTGCAAGCTTGAGCCCTTGGCTGATTCTCTCATCTGATAGACAATTAATCCTCTCTTCCCTCCCACATGCTGAGAAGTGCCGCTTCTGTCATCAGTGAGCTGAACAAACTCATCCTTCAGGGAAGCTGCATAAAGATGGATGACACAGGGGAAGAGGAGGAAAGAAGACTGTGCAGCATCTCAAAGATATCAGAATAGGTATGACAGGAAACTACCTTGGCCTATGTCTGAACAAATGCCTGGTGAGCTTACAGGTGAATATTTTATGATTTTTGTCTGCAACACCTTCAAAATTAGTGTCTATTTCATATTTCTCTGGTTTTTTTAACATGCATTTAGGATGGAGATATATCTGTAGCTGACATAAAAAGCAAACATCAGTTACTGCCTGAAGGTGAGTAGTGAGACCCTATTTGTCTATTCCTGCAATTATGCTTAGAATCACTTTCCTTATTTACCCATCTTTCAGGCCTGTTATTACAGTAAATGTACACACAAGAGCTTTACATATGCCAAGTGAGTAGACAGGTTACATCGAGCTTTAACAAGTTATAACTGGAAGCAAGCACCCTGTGGGATCCATTCATACTGTTAAAATAGGTGTTTGCATCAGTGGTTCCAGATTCTCTGCTACTAGTAGATGGTAAGTGCTATTCAACATGATCAGTTACAGTTCTTACTAGAAACATCCCGGACAAAACAAACTCCAGGCCAAATTCTCATTCAGAGCAGTATATTAATAGTAGATTTAATCATTTAAGAAAATGAACCATTTCTCTAGTTCATCTATGACTAGATTTTCTTCAAAAACACTTTCTGATTCAAATATAATCTTAGCAAAATTTCATTGATGCTTCCAGCAGTAAGAGAACTAAGAAATATCAGAAAGTTGTCAGCTTCAGATATAACTTTAGTCTGTTAGACACATACATAAGCGCTTTGATTTAAAATGAAATGTGAAAAATTTAAATGAAACCTAAACTTGAAGAGGATTATGACCTCCATAAAAAGGTTAATCTGCCTTCTTCCTTAAAGAGTTAAATGTTGGCAAGACTTAGTGTAGATATATGATTTGATGACCAAGAAAAAGGGAAAATTTGACCACAGTAATAAAGAGAACTATTATGAGGAAAGCAGGTTTATTTCCCTGTGAAGCCATCAAAGATTCTGTTCTGTTATTTTTCAACAAAATTAAATGGTCTGACTTTGTGACACATGTTGAACTTATAGGGCAAAGTGTATATTGTATAACACCACATTCTTGTGTAACATGTCCATGGAAACAGTTACTTAGAAATATATCAGAATATATCAGAAAAAAAGTCAGTTGTTGTACTGTAATATATGAGATTAGTTACTTCTGTCAATATTGCACTGATTTATTACAAGATTAGGATTGTGTTACTGGTGTGTGCCACATAATATAGTTTATTGCATCAAGAATTTTCTGCTTAACTGTGTAGCAGACTCTGCAGAGCTATGAAGAGCACCATCTCAGAGCTACAAAGATGATGAAGAGACTGGAATATCTCTTAGAAGGAAAGGCTGAAAGCCCTGGGGCCATTTAGCCTGGTGAAGAGAAGACTGAGGGGATTTTATGAATGTTTACAAATATCTGCAGGGTGGGTGTCAAGCCGAAGGGTCCAGTCTCTTTTCTGTGATGCCCTGTGATAGGACAAGAGGTAATGGTCACAAGCTGAAACACAGGAAGTTCCACCTCAACATGAGGGAAAACTTCTTCACTGTGAGAGTGACAGAGCACTGGAACAGGCTGCCTAGAGAGGCTGTGGAGTCTCCTTCTCTGGAGACTTTCCAGACCTCCCTGGATCTGTTCCTGTGTGGCCTGCCCTTGGTGTTCCTGCACTGGCAGGGTGGTTGGACTCGATGATCTCCAGGGGTCCTTTCCAACCACTACCATTCTATGATTCTATGAATAAATCAGTCGTTAATTTTTCATACATTTTTATTTAAATACTTTTATTTACGATGATTAAGCTAATCAAAGCTCCTAAGTCACATTCACTGAATAGATTTCCAGAAGTATTTAATATAAATGATTCCAATAAATCATAGAAATAAGTGAATTATTATCTTTTATTTTCCTTTTCTTTTCTTTTTAATTTTCAGCTGAACTATCAGTTGCCTTTATCTGAGAGTTCTGCATAAAACCACAGTCTGATGATATGTCACCTTTTTATTTGCTAGCATTTCCTGGAACAGACCTAGAAACCTAATTTTATTTTGATGAGTATTCTTTTTAACTTATGCATCCTTCAGTTAGCCTTTGGAAGATTTATTTTGTTTAAAGAAGTTACATAATCCTAAAATTAAGAGAGATACCAAAAGGGGTTTTTAAAGAGATCCCCCTTCTTCCATCTCTCTCTTCTGGCTTTCATAAAAGTTAGGTGTACAGACACTGTCTAAAGCAAAAGGTCACTATTGAAAGTTTTTACATGAATTGTAACTTGTGAAATACCCCATTCTCCTTAAAAGTAAGTGAATAATTAAAGAGATGAAAGAGCAAGCATTCTCATCCTAAATTAGTAAGTTAAGGAGTCCCATTCTCATTTAAATTCAGATCTCAAAGACCAGCAATTACATTTACATGCAAATTAAGGTTCTTCCAAATTACTAGATATGCACTTTGATATAGTAAAGGAAACAACTGTAAATAAGAGCAAAGTTCATTTATTAGCAGGAATGGAGAAAAAAAAAAATCTCTAAAGAAAGCATGAACAAGAGAATTTGCAAGTGTTGAAAATGTCAGTATCAATACACATTTTAACAGGTTTTATATCTTTTAAGGCATTTGTGTGTTGATACTATAGTGTTCCACTTAAAGTACTGTCCTGAAAGTTTAAATAAGGAGGCCTGGATTGTTAGCTTTTATTTAAGCCTCTGGAAGGGCATTACCTATGAGAATACAAAACCTTCTTGGATTTATGAAGTGATCTAGCTGGAATGGCCATTGCCACTAAGCCATGTTTTAAAGTGGTTGTGGCTATCTAAGGATGAAGAAATAATTCTTTTTCTCAAATGAGGTCAAAATTCATGTAGCAGTGAGTCTAGAGGAACAGGCTATGTTACCTGATGAAGGCAATATACCTTTTTTGCCATACTGCCAACACCAGGTCATCTAACACCATTACATACTTTTTCGTACTGTGTAAAACATACCAGGGAACAGCCCAGGAGATGTAGCCTTAAACTCTGTGAAGGAGACGGACTTGAAAGTTGGAACTCACACATTGTACACATATGATGCACCACCTGTTCTTTTGTGTAACAGAGGAGTAGCATGAGCACAGACATTTCTGGAAAACCAGCTTTCTTGATTTCTTTATAAATATTCAGCACAAGAAGTGGAAAATGTTGTGCCAAAGCAAATATTTGCCCTTTTCCTCTCCTTGCCCTCCGCTTTTTCATATATCACTAGAAAATCTGAACATGGATTTGAACCACTTCAAGGTAAACTTGGCCTTTGTTGTCAGGGTCTTGCAGCTGTCAGCCTTACACCCTTTATGTGCTGTGCCACGGGTATTTCTGTACTTTGCTCCTTTATCTTGCTGGTCCTTGCCATGCTAATGTGACTTACAGGCTTGAGCTTGGACCTGCTTCGTCACTGTGGACATGCATGGCCATCACAGGGCTGTTGCCCAAACCTGCCTCCTCTCATTGGTCCTGCTCTGTCCGTGCTCAGGCACTGCTGGCCTGCACCTTTGCTAGTGAAGGCATCAGTCCTCCCTGCCTTGTTGTCACAACTGCCTCTTGTTTACATTTACTTCGTGAAGCAGCCAAATGTTGCTGTTCCTCAGCTTCTGTTTGCTGTTTTTTCTTTTTGTTGAGCTTTATTTATTTATAATTATTATTCAGCAGATAGCTTCTCAGCTGAAGCTAAAAGGTCAATTTATGGAGATTGGGTTCCTGTTATTCCCAGTTCAGCACCTTAGTAAAAAAATTATTAGACATGTATTGAATAAAGTATTGCTCAGTGTACTCAGTGGGTTGTTGATCTGCATTTAGTGTCTTATTAAAGATCAGAATTCGAGAAAGGATGGAAGGAATTGTTATTTTTCCACAAAAAAAAAGCAAAACTTGGGAACATTTACATTGTTCAAAACTTCTGGCAAAACCTTCAAAGTCTAGCAGAAGTATAAAAAGACACAAGGTGGGTGAAAAAAATAACTTAGGAATCAATGTGCTTCCTTGTAAAACCTTTTCTGTTTTAGGGTGGAAAAAAGTTGTGTCACAATAGCTGTGATGCCACCAAAATAAAAAATATTTTCAGTCTCAAAGTACAAAGACTGTAGAAAATAAGATAGTTTAAGTTTACTATACAATAGACATGAGCTGCACCGAGTCTAACATTTTGCCCTCCATATTCTCAAAGAAGGAATAATCATGACAAATTAAAACATTGGTTTCTCAAAAACAGCTGCCCCTCCTGATCAGTGGTATTAATGACTTGCAGGGCCTTTTCCAAGCATCAGTACAAAACAGTGCAAAGACAAACTTAACTTTTTCATAATATTCTTTTCTCTTTTCTTTTCTTTTCTTTTTAATATATTTTTGAGTATTGTGATTTTAAGGCTGAGCTTCTGGATGAAGCAGAGGATTTCCAGGTCTTGCTGTTGTTTTGCACCAGCAGTTTGAGAAGGAAGTAGCTCAAAAGAATTATTCTCCCAGACTGGCACCGATAGCTGAACACTGTATGAGTATATTGCCCACCTATACCGTAAGACTCTCTAACATATAAAAAAGGCTTTTAATTTAAAAGTCATCAATGTTTTAGGGGTTAAAGGCTTCTGAGATTAACAGATTTTGAATACTTTGGGGGAACAGGATGTCCACATGACATGTTTTCATGACAACACACAAGACACGCAAAAATAAAAGAGGTCGGTGAAGTGCAAAGATGCTGCCACTGCTCAGAGAATTCAGGATATCTAACAGTTTTCAAAGCCAAAACATATGCCACGTGGGCATTACAAGACAGAGACATTCCGGGCCACAAGTAATCTGCACAGCTCCTTGGCTAATGTGCCTTTATAGCTGGCGTTTCACGCTAAGGGATATACATCACAAAGCAGCACATCATGAGGATAGGGCACTAGGTGGCGTGGAAGAGCTAGCTGGTAAGAAAGCGTTATTGGAGCAGTTCTGGAGTTGACTAATCGCATTTTTGTCGCAGCCGATGTGCCAGCTTTTGTTCTTCAGAGTAATTTATAGGATTCTCTCAACTTGATCAGGTACTTTGATTTGATTTTCATATTATTAAATGCGTATTGAGATGGTGTTCTAAGTTGTACTTCTTTGTCCTTTGTATGGAGTTACAAATATATTAACAAAAATGAAAACTACCTTTTCATGTTTCTCTATCCCTGAAAAGCTTATACAACCAGCACTTGCAAAATCTGAAATAAACAGTTTTCCAAAGAATTGTATCTAATCTTAGATTGTGGTTGGGGTAGACTGTAGAAGGATTATGTTCTCCTTTTTTTTTTTTTCCCTAAATAACATGAGTGCAATTAAACATGAGAGAAAAAGAAATTGTGTGTCTTGTCACAAAGTATTTTAACCATGGTAAATGTATGAAGAGTTTCCCAAATATTAAATATGTCAAGTCAAAATTACCTATAAAATAATCTATTCAACTCCATTGTTTCAAATCCCCCCTCTTGGAAGATGCTGTAAACAACAAGTGATCTCACTAAATCAGTGATAACATTCTGTTTAAAAAGGAGACAGTAATATAAGAATTCAAAAACAGGATTTGTAAATATTACTTACTCACTGTTTTCAGTTTTAACTAAATTAGTCTGAAAATTATACACAGCTACACTTACAAAAAACAGCTATTACACTGCAAAATGTGTACACAGAACCAGACCAAAAATATTTGTGTTTGTCTAAGAGTAAAATTGACTTAAGGGGCCTCTCTTAATTTTATTTCTTAGGGTTGGTGTTCTTTACTGGATTGACCTCAAAAGTGTTGGAGGTTAATTTCTGCTAATTGTTTAAAGCTAGATTTCTCAAAATGTACATTGTTTCTATGACCTAGAAAACCATAACAAAAATATAATACAGAATCAGCCTCAGATATCAAGAAACAAAATTTCCATCTGCAATGAAATTCTGTGACTGAAGTCATCTCTGTCCTGGTATTACAAATGTGGTCCAGTTCCCAAACACATAGAATGTATGGAAAAGGTTAAAAAAAAAAAAAAGATACCTTCAATTATCTCATAATTTTAAGGATTATTGAATCCTTACTGCTTGTTAAAAGGAGAACTGGGGTGAACATTATCTGATCTAGTCATCTATCCATAATTTAGATCTGTATCGCAATGAAGACAATATTAAAGTCACCAACTTCTTCACTTTCTTAACATCACTTCAAGAAGGATTGAGGTTTGGGGCGGGTCCAGTGGTGAGCAACAAAGCTGGGGAAGGGACTAGAAGGAAAGTCTTATGAGGAGAGGCTGAGGGAGCTGGGGTTGTTTAGCCTGGAGGAGACTC